>CAOJBJ011932704.1:0-25444 GCA_948291685.1 Euphorbia celastroides | reverse complement strand
TTTTTTTTTCAATCGTTCATTAACTGGTTATATTAACGATTTTTGGTGTTATATCAACGATATAACCTGTTATATCATGGATAGAACATGATATATCATGTTATATCCTGATATTTCTTGTACACAGATATAACATGTTATATCCTGGATATAACATGATATAATATTCTGGATATATCATGTTCTTTTTGTCGATTATTATATACAGTGTTCTTTGATTTTTGGTGTTATATCAACGATATATCCTGATATATCGAGGATATATCATAATATATCGAGGATATATCATGATATATCATGTTATATCCTAGATTTAAATACAAACTAAATAAACACATCAGTGTATTCAATTGTTATAATTGAAAGACGAAATTACAGAGCTCTAATCAAATAATAATTAAATCCATAAGTGTCATTTTAGTTAATCCGAATATCTTGCCAATTTCCAAATAATGCCAATGTAACGCACAATAATTAAATATGGCGTTGAATGAGGAACACAATAGAAGGCCGATTAAGTCCCCAATCAAATCATCGAGCCCCAAAAAATGAAGCAAATTAGGTGGAGAATACTAAAAAAAATTAAAAGGTAGAAATTCTTGTTGTAGAGGAAATTTCCTGGAAGCTGCAATGGCACTCACCACTTCTCTTCTTTTTCATCTTTACCTTTCTCTTCTCTTCTTCATTTTCCTTTTCCATTATGAAGCAGTTCATAAAAGCTATCAGCCCCAAGCGCCTTTTCCGATCCAAGAAAGACCGATCTCTAGTTTCCAGATCTGATAGCTCGTCGAACACCTCCTCCGATTTGTCGGTTTCCGGCCACTAGGAAGCCTCCAGAGGCGGCGGGGCGGAGATCGACACGCCTACCAGCATTCTTCCTCAGGAGAACTCCGGTGACTGGTCGTACTTGTCTACAGCCGATTTTTACTCGGAGTTGTTGAGCGCGTTTAAGGTGATGGACGCCGATAACGACGAGATCGTCTGTAATGCTTTTAGGTTCATTTTAGTCTTCTTTACGAGATTAAGCAAGTAAGAATTGCAGGAAATTAAAGAACACACAACAACTTTTAGGATTTCCCTTTTCTAACTGAAGTTTTACGTTCAGTAGAAAGCGTACATCTCCGGTGAAGGTGCGAGCAATCTTATTAGGCAATATGGCACAAGAGACCACGACAAAAGCATTTATCAGCGTACAAGAAAGAACAGCAACCTAGAAAGCCAACACAAAATAATACAGAACCCACCAAACATCAAATATACAAGATCTACTTATCTTTCACCCTCCTATAACGTAATCTTCTCAAAATGGCTCGAATCCTTCATTGAAAACCACCGGAACTGAGAGCGATCGAAGTTGAGAGTACAGAGAAGAAGAAAACTAGGGTTTATATCGCACAGCTCAACAACTGAGGCCAACAAAGAAATTTGGCCTTATATACCTCCTCCGAATCCAACTAAAACGCACCGTATTTGCTGCTCTTTCAATGAAACCCTACTTACCAGATGAGCTAATAGATTTTGGGTCATGGGTCAGCACTGATAAGCTCAACATTAATATTATTTGTTAGCTTTTAATTGATTTAATTATTAAGTATTATTTTATGTCTTTAACTAACAATTAACATGTTCACGTATATTTGTGAGTTGAGAAATTTAAAATATCATGATGCTTACGTCGGAAATGATATTAATTATTGTGGTGAACATAAACGTAAGAAAAGGTAGCTAGAGAATAAATAGGAGTAGCATAGAGTAGCCATAACGTGGGGTGTTATAATAATAAGCAATAAAAATGAAAATTTGCGCAATTAATTCATGCAACGTTGCTGTCGTTGATACTTTATCGTCCTCCAACAGTGTCCCATCTCTCTTAATTACAGAATTGTATTCCTCCCCCACGTGTCATCCGCTGTGCTTGTCTCTCTTTCTATGGACATTTTTCAACAATTCATATATTATCCTCAATACTCTAAATTTAATAAAGTAATCTGAATAACACTCTGCAATTTCAACTATTTAATTGCTTTTTAAATTAATTTCATAACATCCACCACCTTCTAATTGATTTGATTTTCTATTCCAATCAGAAGATTATACATAGCAGTGAGCTGAATTTGACTGATATATTGTGTTTAAAATATTGATTGAAAATTTACGATGACAATGTAATTTTCATACTAAATTCAAGACGCTTGATCTTTTCAAATTCATACTCAAAGTTTTGTTTTTCAAAAAAAATCGTTTAATCCAAAAACTCAACAATGAAATTAATTATGAGCTGTTAACATTATTCTTGTCACTCTTACGCTTGTAAATGGCTTTAAACTTAAAACGGGTATAATATTTTCCAAGAATTAAAGCTGGTAACTCAATTATAATGTTAGCCGAGTCTTAACTCTTAAGCCTTATGTATGAAATGTAGATTGAACATTGACAAAATCCAACTTATTTTGTTCACTCTTTAGTTAACTCTAATGACATTGTTCTCTATTCTCCAACATTTTTTTATCAAAAGGTTAAGAGTTGGAACTTGGAATGTTGTAAAAAAAGATGCACCTATAGGAACAGACAAAGGTAAAAAAGATAATGGATTAAGTGATTGAAAAAGAAGAAAGCAAAAAAGTAACAATAAAGTCGGTAGAAAGAGCAATTATTCTACCCAACATTCCAATGGTTCAAAAAAGTTTTGATTGAAAAAACCTCTAATACTGCAACTAAAAACATGTGACTTGATATTCTAGGTTCCAAACATCTCCATATTTTCTATGAATTTCATTTTTTCTGATATTTTCAAATATCTTCACTACTTTATGGTTTTAGCATTTAAAATATTCGTCATTTGAATTTCTGCTTATTTTTTAACGTTTCCACTGCGAAATGTTATGAATTGTATCGACTGTAGGCAATTTTTTTAAGCCGTATGTACATTAAGACCAATTTCCAATCACTAATTTAAAAATGCTTAGAAGGGTAGAATGACTGATCTTAACACGGTCCACTAATTTCCATAGCATTTGGGATATACCATTAAAGTTGAAGCCTATATTTGACGATGTAGAATCGTACTACACTTAGTTTCCATTTCTCTAACAATCTATTGTCATCACTAGAAAAGGCTGACAATAGTAAAATACTTAAATATCAACACCTGAAAGAACCTACCATATCAGGCTATTTTGTTTATTTTAGGTAAAAACAGTTTCCGCATGGTCAAATCATCCACAAGAACAGAGACCTATCTCCAATTCCATTGTTTCATTTTTATTTACTAGACAAGTCATATAAATGGAAATTTGCCTTTCTCCGTGGTGGAATTATGTGCTACGCTAGCTTCCAGTTTTTCACTGCTACCAATTAAGGATCAATTTGTATTCAATTGTGAATTTGTGATTGAGGTACCTTAATTGACAAATTTGGGCCCATCTAAGATTATGATCTAGCAAACCAATGATAATAATCAATTAGGAATAAATACTTTTCATAAGAACTATTTTCAATTCAAAAGTGTGAAAAAAGATGATGTGCAGTAAGCGATAAGCGTATTGATATTATTTAAGTAGTGTTTGGAGATCGAACTCTTGCAAATGTCAAACATTCTTATTAAAAGTCTCAACTAACACAGCTAGATCGATTGGATCTTAATGTAGTTAAAGCAAAGTTCCAGTTAGCGAAATTGAAAAAAAATTAAAAAAGATATGCAATGAGAAATCTGTAACTAAACAAGCCCTAGCCACCATCATTCTCCTCTTCATTTGAAGAGCCACTTTTATTTGTGAGTTTATTTGCTAGGGTATGATTTTTCTCCCTCCCACCATTTATTTTCTCCTTTTTCTTTTTCATTTGATGTGTTTTTTCTGAGTAATATGCATCAATTATTTTTTCACGACCTTCTACTATTACTTTCTTCAATCACAGGTATGTTGTTGCATAACTCAATCTTGATCGATAATTTGATCAGACATCATCAGCTTTTAGACAAGATACTTGGATATCTTTCACATTAGACACCTCAGATCTATCTCTATTAAGCAAGAGAATTAAAGATCTACAATATCGGTTGATGTTATGAAACAAGCAAATATTTTATAATTGTGGATAGTTAAAATCGCTAGTTGAGAGTAAGGAAAATATAGATTGCAACGTTTTTCTTTCGTAATAGGTATTATCCAAGGACATGTTATCTTATTGTAAAAGCAAGCATAATTTGTTTGTGTTCAGTTATGTTTTGTCCGCTGTTTTAACTCCAATACAATATTTTTAGTTTTTAGGTTTGTCTATGTTTTTCAGTCTGTAAATCTTGTTATAAAACTATTAGCTAGTGTACCAGATTCTTCGACATGTGGAGAAACTTAATGTCATATTTGTCCATCTTTAATTAAGGTTTAATTACTTCTAATTTAATTAATAGACTATATTCTTCAATAAAAAAACCCGTAACTATAAATAGAAATATACAATATCACAACCAAATTAAAATCATTACAGAATATGATATCTTACACCATTATTGTATGGTCAGGACTATCGTGATATAGATATTACACATTATACAAATAAATTATTATCTGAAAAAAATATCTCGACTGAATTTGAATCGTAAATGAATAATTGTGCCAAAGCACGTCAGTTACTAAATGGTCTCGATAAGGAATCTTATTTCAATATGAGGAACTTGTTAACAGTACCTTCACTGCATTAAAATATATATAAATGTCTTACAGTTAACTAGTTTGAAAATTAGACAAAAAAAAAAAAAATAAACTACGGGCAGCTGGCCATGCCTTATGCTGACTCTAGAGTATCTGATATCGTGTAAACTATATATGCTATTAGAAATTAGGCTTTAGATTAACCTGGAACAAACTAATATAGTATTGGAAAAATTGAAATATTTTCAGAACTCAGTGTCTGGTGAATATAATATAAATTCAAAGTTTTTGGAATGAAGTGAAGTTCACAAAGTTCTATTTCTAGGCTTAAATTTGAACTAATAAAACTAGACAATAGGCTATCACAATGATTTATTAAAGTAAAAACTTTAACCGTAATTCCGATGGTTGTTAATATGAATCCACAGAAGCCAAATTCAAGCTTGAAATGCACATAATATAGTTTTTATCCAACAATTCAAATATTGAAAACTTAGCATCTTTTTTTATGGTTGCGTTGATCATTATTTTACCGTTTAGTATCATTGTATGAGTCGTATAAGATCTAATTCAATGGAGATAAAAACTAAAATAATGATTAACCATGAAATTCTCCGAGATATATGTCATTTTGAAATTTAATCGTTCAGAAATCATTAACTAATGTGTGACATATATCTCTTTATACATTCATATTATTTTGATGCTTGTTCTCTTTAATTTGTCTCTCCAACTGACGCATATTCAGCTTATTTTATTTCTAAGGGAGGGAATAAGACTCATATTCTGCAACTTTAGCTGGCTCATTGAGATTGCTTTATGGGGTCAGATATCAAAGAAGGAACAAAAGAAAAGGCCGAAGGTAAAGAAGATACTTAGTGATTAATTATACTAAATACGTAATAAGAGTAGGCAATGATGCCCCTAATGATTGGAAATTTGTCTGTGCTCAATAAAACAACAAACTCATGGGGACACCACAATTCATGCATCAATTGTTCTAAGTGCTACTAAATTTGTTAAGATTAACACAACTAATACCACCATCACACTACAATTATGCTCTTTTCTCAATATCTTTTTGTTTTGAATTACACGCGTATTGCGTTACCCAACTAGTGAATGTGCTTAGCAAACCAAAATAAGTTAGGCACTCGATCGATGCTCACTTCCCTCTTTCCTTTGTTTAATGAATCGATCGGGTTTCCATTTAATGGCCGAGAATTAAACATTTTCTGTCATTATATACTCTTTCATAGTCCTGGTCGTAATCATGATTCTCTTCCCCCCCCGACTGATATGTCACTGATACAGTAGTATACACACTCGTACAAATTTGAGTTGAGCGGCCAAAATATAACCAAAAGAATGTGATTTTTCACTTTTACTGAGCCCAAACTATGGCATCTTTACAGTACTTTACAAAATCCCCGCCTAGCCCCGCTTAAGATCCATCCAAGCGCTATTTTAGGGTCTGTTGCCATGCCTTGGGCTACTAGGGCCCGTACAGGCGCTAAGCCGTAAGCCGACTTTTGGCTGCCTAGGTCCCATCTAGCCCAACTTGTTATGCCTAGACACCATTTAGACTCAATTTTTTATCATTTTATATTTATAATAAATATGTTTTAAGTTTCTTTGATGCACAAGAAATAGATTAGTTGGTCAATAAATTGAAGTTTTCTTACAATAAATTACCATTTTGAATCTTAAACTGAAAAATAATTTACTTTATGCCACAAATTAGAATACTTATATCAATTCTATTATCTAGCAGTTTCAAAAATATAATTAAAAATATATCTATTTTAAATATTTTATTATTTTATAATTTCAATTTTAGTTAGATTCATATTCTTATTTATTAATAAATATTTAAAAAACTAGAAAATACAAATTCGCCCGGGCACCGCCTAAGCCCCACCCACCCCCCGGAAGACTCGGCCACTCGATTAGCGCCTAACACTTTTTAAAACCTTGCATCTAAGGGTAGTTGGGATTTTTTTACTGTATTGATAGATGGATATAGGTACTTTAGATTTTTCAAATAGGCTAACCGGTTAGGAATAAAATTTTAAGTACTCCGATTTGGTAAGCCAGATTCTGATCCTATAGTTCAAAAGGAAGCTTCAAGTGTTACCACAGCTAGCTCTAATTCATCTTTTTTTTAAAAAAAAACAGAACTTCTACAGTTTTCATTCAGAGCATGAAAATCTAGAAGATGATATTCCTTGCTCGTACCATAAATGTCATGTTGCTTTTTTGGGTATAACAAAAAAGATTAAAGTGGTATGAATACCTGTATTATTTACACAAGATGGCCCCATCAGGATAATGCTATTGGGCCCAAAACTTCTATAGTCGCTTCAAGACCAATTGCCTCAAAGTGCCAAGTCTCCTCCCAGTTCAGAAATCACCGTCTCTAGAGTCATCAACATTGCTGGTGATAAAAATAGAAACTATTAATCAAAAGTCAAAACGTACAGTTTAACTGAAAATTGAAAGAATTAACAATTTGAACGAAACAAATTTCAATACAAAGCTCAGGAGTTTGATTGTAAGTATATCTATGTTTACCGGATTTGGATCATGTATTTAATTTTAGAAGAACATAAGGCGTAACTAAATAGAGAGTTTCAGATCATTTTCCCTGCGTGAACAACGATGATAGCAATCACTAATGATCAGAAGTTCAGAACCAACTCACAAGTTAAAATCACATCCACAGACAGATTTCAGCTTTGTACTTAGAGAGTTATAAGCAATGAACTAATTTATAAACAAAATAGCCAAAACTTTATGTACGAAACTTCGCCACCAAATTTCTGACACTAGAAGAGATTACTAACCATTGAAAGAAGATTCTGGCCAAGAACCCTGCAAGAAAGAGAAATATGGAAAATAAAACACTAAATATCAGATATTTGGCTAAATTTAGAATGATCTAATAGGACAAAGTGCTACAGATATATAATAGCAGTCTACATAGCACCATTCTCTCACTCCTAGCGACGATTATAATAGTCAAGAGATCATATGTACCCGAATAATAGTATATTATGCACAATCTACCAGTGGAGGCAATTACAAAGGCAGAAAATACCATTGCTTTTGCTTGATTGTAGAGATAAAACGCCTCTGCCTCTGCCTCTAAGAGTGACCATGCTACAGCTTTTCAATGACAATATCATATATTATATTTCTCTGTACTGCTGGAACTGATGAACAACCATGATTGATAAGCCAGAGAAGTATGGTTTTATCCAGTAGCAACCAATAGATAACGAATTTCATAGGTTGGTGTTGGTTAAAGTTACAAGCATCTTTGGAAGAGACCACAAACCATAAAATCATGTATTCACTAACAAAAAAGGATACATGTGGAGGTGTTTTCGACACCACCATGGAAAAAAAAATTCTCCTATATATACAAGAACACAAATTCAACAAAGTAGCAGCATGATTAAGCAACTATACGAGCAGTTCATAAGCTTGCCTGGCCAAAACTATCTCTGTAACCTGCAAAAACAACTCTGCTGCCTCTCACAGCACAATTCTCCAGGCAGGATACTTGTGACCAAGAGAAGATCAGTTTGGAAACGTAATGTTCTTCCTGTCAGACATTCATCAATAATACTGCTGAATGAGAAAATTTTCTTCGCTAATCCATGATATTTAGTAAAAGCAACAAAAGCTTCATACAAAAAAGAGCTTGTTTAGATAAGAAAGCTTGTATCCAGGGATTCTTTCAAGAACTTAGAACATTTCTAAGATCTCATCTCACAAACATTGTAAACTATAAACCGAATCATGATAGCATTGAAACATCTCTTACTTAGGTATAATACCCTCAGATTTCCTATTCATACAAATAGAGAAAGGAAAGCAAGGAAGGGAACAACATAGAAGCTAATGTGCAACAGACAATGAATTACTGAAATAGTTAATAACCTAAACCGTATTGCCAGTAGTCAACAAATCAACACAGTGAGGATGCCATCATGAGCTCTTCCATGGCTTCTTTTCCAAATAGTTGCTGATCAAACGCTTCATGATGAGGCAAAATAATCCACTGAAGAGGTAATTTCAACAGCACTTCCAAAATAGCTAAATCACTAACAAACAAACTTCAATACATCGTAAAAACTAACAAAGCACTAAAAAAAGATCAATCTACTGGAGAACCAGCATCAACGACAACAGCAGACTAATATTTCCGAAAGAAGATCGAAATTTGAGAGGAGAAACAAGATAATACTCACATAGATTTTCCCTTGCAAGGACACCGTAAGCACTACTCCAGCAGCTTTCTGATCAATACTGAGATGCAGAGAAGCGATGGAAGAAGCAGAGAGCCAGGTTCCGCTGGCGGAGCAGTTCTTGAGGCATCTGGAAGTAAGAGGACGAAGAGACAGAGAAGTCGGCGAGAGACGTGGAAAGGTGAAGAAACGAGAGTACTGAATGCGCCAGGAAATAGAAGCTGGGTTTGGAGTTCCATTCGTAGGGTTTTGAGGGGGTTCTGGTATCTCTGCCATTTTGGCTTTCCTCCCTTGATGACGGAGGGAAACTTTTTAGGAATGATGAAACAATTCCAAACTAGAATTTAAATTTTAATTTAACTTTATTTAGCATTTTTTCATAAAAAAAACCTTGTCTAGCATTTGTGTTAAAACTGTTGTTTCTAATAATAAATTTGTCATATAAAATTGTATTTTTAAATTTTTAGATAACATATTTTGATATCTGATACTAATAAGTTGAGAAATATTAAAATTAATTTTCTAAATCTATAACATGTTGTTTTAAAGAAAAACTTGAAATAAAACTCTAAAAGAAAAAAATATAATTGAAAAAAATGCCAAACAAGCACTAATTTTGCTCGGAGCGACAAACATACGATTTTCTTTCTAGCCTTAAGAATAGAACAAAATATTTATGATTATGCTATGACTTCTTCGCCGTATCAGCCAATGCATGCAGTTATGCAATAGGCCAAAAAGATACAAACAATATTGATGACAAAACCAAAGACTATGCCATTTATGTTTTGAAACCAAAGTTCATTCAACATCTTGTGAATTTCTTTTCTGGAATTTGACAGAAATGGGAGAAGCTCAGGTTAACTTCTATTTGCAACGATTGGAGTATTTGTTACTTCATGAGTCGGATATCTTTGCCGGCTTGTCAAGCATATACAGGGCATATTAGGCTCACTAAAGCAGATTAGTGATTTCTTTGGTTGCTTTGGAAACTCAGAAAGTGATTCAGCTTCTCAAAAATGGGTCAACGACCTTAACGAATTAGTCTCTTCGATGGATGATCAAGTCAATCAGTTCATCTTCCAGATTTAAACGAACCCCGACCCTGATGATAGGTTGACTTTGACAGAACGTTTCAGGGTTGAGCTTCAAAAGATGGAAAGTCAACTTGCTGATATCGTCCAAAGAACAATACACCTCAACATGTCAATTGAAATTGAAGAAGCGAAAGAGGTAACAGATCAGCAAATTGACCAGGCATCATCTTCTTCTGTTTCTTTCAATTTAAAGTACAAGAACTTACCTTATTATCTCAAGTCTATAGTACTTTATAGTTGTATTTTCCCTGAGAATCACTGGATTAGCAAGGGCAAGTTGATTCGATTATTAGTAGCCGAAGGACTGGTCAACCAAAACACAGGACAATTATCAGAGGATACAGCAGAACAAAGCATTGATACAGTGATTAGCCAGGGAATGCTTGAAATGAAGGATGATCACGCAAGTAACGGAACTAAACTCGCCGTTTCCTCCCCTTTTCACTCAATCCTTCAAGAAAATTTCACAATAGCTCGGGCTGGTTCAGACATAAATGTCCCTAGTGCTGCACGGCGTGTTTTAACTTCAGACCTGAGGAAAACCAGACACAATTGGAACAACCTCCACCCTCGATCACTGTTTTTGCTCGGGAATCAAGAAGTAGATGAAGATTGGATGGATTTGCAATGGGCGAAATACTTGCGGGTGCTAGATTTTGAAGGTACCAAAATTAAGAGCTTACCTGATGAAGTAGAAGATCTTGTTCACCTGACATATCTCGGTTTGAAAGGCACCGACATAGCCGAACTTCCAGCGAGAATTGGCAGGCTTCGGGCGCTGCAGACTTTGGATATCAGGTGGTGTGGGCGTATTTCAGCGCTATCAGAGGAAATTCTAAGTCTTACAAGACTCAGGCATCTCAAAATGTTAAAAAATCTGGTATTTCGAGAGTGAAATTACCGAAAGGGATAGGCCGGTTAACAAACCTTTTGACTCTCACTGGAGTTCATGCCAGTGTAGCAGAGGAATTAGCCAAGTTGACTCAACTAAGAAAGATCAGTGTTATGGATGTTTCGGAGGAGTATATGAATGAGCTATTTGCCTCCGTAAGTAAGATGAAAGGTCTACTTTCCTTGTCCTTGGAAGCAAAAAATGGTTTCAGGCGAAAGCTTTTTCTATTGGAGTCATTTTCGCCTCCTCCTTGTCTTAACAAACTACGCCTGGAGGGTACACTAGAGAAAGTGCCAGGCTGGTTCAGCTTAATGGCAAATCTAACACAGCTCAGACTCGGCTTTTCTCGGTTATCAGAGAACCTGGCTTTAGTTCTTCAGGAACTACCCAATTTGCAAAAATTGACACTGTCGCATGCCTATGAAGCGAGGCAGCTGGGGAAAGAATTCTGTGGAGTCGGTGAATTCCCGAAGCTCGAGGTTTTGATAATGGCTTCTCATGTGCTGGAGGAATGGACTGAGGTTGAAGAAGGAGCATTCCCGAGTTTACAGTATCTTCACTTGCACAATTGTCTGAGTTTAAGGATGTTGGCCTGAAGGTTTGCAGTTTGTGTCTACTTTGAAGCGGTTGGATCTGCTGCCTTTGCTCGATGAACATATCGGAAGGCTGAAACCAGACGGTGGAGAGGAAAATTACAAGATTAGGCACATTGCTAGTGTTTCTTTTATTTCCAAGTGAGATTAAAGAATAGTGCTGTTGTTTCATCAGACAAAATTGCTTGTTCTGATGATAATGAGTTCACTTAAAATCCGTCTATGCCTGTACTTATTGTTATGAATTTACTCGTGTATGTAATGTTGATGCTGTACTGCTTGTTATCTGGAAAACTTATGAATATCATGTTCTGAAATTCATGGTAAATCAAAATAACAAGGAAGAAAATACATCGATTACATTAATGGAAAAAATTTAGTAGACAAATTTAAGTAAGCATAGAAGAGGACATGGAAATGAATACCATCTTCTGATATCAGATTGTTCATTTTATATATAAAATGCATTGGACTGACTCAAAAAATGTAGCTTTTAGATGCACCCGAAACATTATTTTGTTTATTTCCAATTGAATTCATTCTGGACTAGATGGACAATTATTTCCCCAATTTTTATAGTTCCTTAATGGTTATCATATTGACTTCACATGCATAATAGACCAGCATTTACATAAAAAAAACATAGAAAAAGTGTTACTGAGAAAAAGTTGCAACATAACATCAAAATTTTATTACCAAAAGAAGAACGACACAACAAAATCAGATATTTATAGAATTTGTACATGTAATCCACAATGCTGTCCTATGACAATATACAGACTAAACAGGTTAATGGCTATTAAGTTCCTTCACTGAGCTATCAATGTATTGGTGAAAAGTTTTTGGTTCGAAACCAAATCTTTTCAAAAAGTTATTAATTATTTAAAAAAAAATAGAATCATTAATCATCAGACTCAGAAGCAATCCTATACAAGGGGGCAAAGCCCTAAGTTTAATTGTACAATTTAATTCACTTGATTAACTATACAATTAATTCTAATTACCCCGGGCAGAAAGAAATTACTAAAAGAAGTTATGGCATTGTATAGTCTTCCTTTAACTCGAAATGGCTTCAATAAAAATCATAACACAAAATAGAATAAATTTTAAAACATAAATTCAAAGCGCAAATAAAAGATTTCCAAAATTAAATTATGTCTTGAAAATTATTGAATACTTTAAATAGAAATTTTAAAGATTGTTTAATAAAAATACAATAAGAAAGTACATTTCACAATTGGTAATAAATTTTTTATTTTGCTTTTTAAAAAAATAAATTTTTTTATTTTTTATGAAATGGTGATAAAAAGTAGAAACTTTAAAAAAGATTATAACAAAAATGAAAATTTTTATCAGACTTAGTCAATTCTTGTTGTATAATTCTCAAATAATATATAGTCAAATTATGGGAGTGTTAAATTGATTAAAATAAACTTTGGACCCTCATATTATTAGAGAAAAATAATTTTATTCTTTTGTTTGCTTGTTTTTTCAAACAATGAAAACATAAGTTATATAATTATAGCCCTATAAAATTTTTTGCTCAATCTAATTTGATGACTTTTTAATGGGTGTCCTTTTCTGAAAATAATATCAAATTAACCCCGATAAATTAGTTTACAGAGTCACAATATGCTACATAAGATCAAAATCTGCTATTCTTTAAAAAGCATGTGGTGAGAGCTTTTTTAGACAACGCATAAGAAAACAATTCTAAACAAGCTTGAAGTGGTTTTAGCTAAAAGGCCCTTAAATAATCAGTAAGGTACCAATTGACCTTTAATCAAGTAGTACACTTTCCAATATGTTAGTGGGAGGTTTTGGGTTCGAAACTCACGGAACTTTTACTAGGCTTCAGATTGAATGTGATTGAAGTTGAACAATGACAATAACGGATTTAAACAAGAAATGAACTCAAAAACACATATCAAGGGCATAATTAAGTTTTTTCTTATGTTTAAAGTTTCTTGTAGCTTCCTACCAAAGCTATATGACTTACCTAATTACAAGTTTTCTTTAGATGAGAAAAATAACAAAAACAAAAAAGAAAAACGTGTCTCTGCATATATTAATACAAATTGGAAGTTTCTGAAAAATAAGCTAATGTAAATAACTTGTAAAATTATGAATAATGATTGTTTCTAACAAAATTAATAAGCAATGAGAGGTCAGTTTAGGACTTAATTCACATGTCTTTAGAAATTGTTCTGTTATGGGAATTTGGTGTAATGAAGTTAGGTGAAAAGAAAAGAAATTTCTTTAATAAATTACATTTTCAATGACGATTTCGTTTTTCATTGGCTATATAGTTTGACATCAAAATGAAGTAACTGGGTATTCATTATGATTAAATTTGTATATATTAGGCCGATGCACGTCTGTAAGTTAACTCTGTATATTGGCTACTAATTTCGATATAGTATATTTTGATTTTATAACTTTGGAATTTGACGGGAAAGCGCGAAGCGAAGAAGCAAGCAATTAAAATATCATAAGAGAAGGAAGCGTAGAAAAGAGCCTCTTCCAATTGAAAGAGAGAGAAAGTGGCTCTAACTTATCTATCCGTGGAGAAGGACTTGCCTCCCTCACCTCACTCCAATTGATCCTCTATCTTTTAAGGCTCACTGAAACTTTAGGAAATTTTCTTAAAAAATGTCTTCAAGTCTTTATAATTAATGAAATACTTTGTAATTATACTCCCTCCATGTAGTTTTAATTAATTGTATTTTAGCATGTTCATCAATTATCTTTTTAGTTGTCCTTTTACATTATCAATACATTTTTTCAACTTTTTCTCTAATTTATCCTCTTTTCAATTTATGAGAGAGATTATTTTTATAACTTGGTAACTAAGAAGAAAGAGATACTAGTATAAACATACAAAGGAAAAGGTTTGTTTTAGAGGTCGGGCGGTGAGAGATAATGTTTTTCCGTAAATCATTGATGTTAGCACATTACGAGATAATTTTTGTGAAAAATATATAAAAATAATTTAATCATTTTGATAATGTAATAAAAGTTTCTTTACACCCATCAACACTACTAATTACCTCTTAAAAAATTGTGAGCCATTTATGAGAAGGTTTTTTCAAGGACCAGTTTCTCCTTAAAAAAACCCGTGAATGAAGAGAAAAAGGAACAAAACAATTACATGATTTGGATACTTGCCACGGCCAATCTTACAAGGATGGTTGTTGATATCATATACCGAATCAAACCAAACATACTAAAATTGAATAACCTAAAAACTAAAAATTGATGAAATTAAAAAGTTAAAGAACCAAATTAAATCAAACTGAATGATCCAGTTTGTCTATTAGATATATCAGCGTTTCAGCAATCAAATCGAATCGAGAGAATACATTGAAGGTCACTGATATCCATAACTGAAATCAAATTTTGCACACAAAAAATGAACCAAACAAATCAAAATGCATCGGTTCAATCAATTATTTTAAATAAATTGTGTTTTCACGTCCAGGGTGTGTTGCTAATAATGTAATTAACAGATCAAACGCCCTATATGTGATTAAAAAAACAGATAAATGTTACTCACAATATTCTCAAGCATATTTCATTGTAAACAAATTAAGACAAACTGAATTGTGTTCATTAACTAACAAAGAACAAATTAAGCGACTTTTGGATTTCTGTATTTGTACATGGATCTTGGTTTTAGAAGTAGAACAGATACTCGATCCACATTTTCTTCGACCCAGATCCAACCCGAGTCCACTGGGTTTAAAATTGAGACCTAGATTCGGTAGGAAAACAAGTAAATAACAAGGAAAAGAGCGTTCTTAACATTCATTGTCAATCATAAACTCACCAGCATTCAACTCACAGTATATCCACATCAACAAAAAAGACACACAACATAAAAGCATAATAGACGAATCCTTAGACGGTAAGGCTGAGAAAACCCAGAAACAGGAAGTATGTTCACAGCTTGGCCATTAAGCCATTTTGCAAAGGCTTAATTGAAGTGTCTTTGGCATCACTCTCCTTGGAATCCACCATTTCACACGAGCTGGGTGGCACATCCACTGCTGGAGAGCAGTTGAAGAATCCATGCGGCTGCATTTGCAAAACATCAGATTCATAATAAAGCATCTGGGGAAATAATCGAAGGGATTCAAATGTGAAATATCAAGCCAAAGTAAATACCATGAGCATAAACCCGATCCGCTCTACAGGCATTACTGGCCAGTCTTCTAGTCTAGGAACATGTGTGATCCCAAATACATACCTGCATTTCAACCGGCGTTACTGATAGTGAGAAATGGACAACATAATATCAACCAAATATGCTAGTAAAGTACGTGTGTGGATCATTAAAATAAATAAAAAATTCTAAAATGAGATGGAGAAATTGTCGACTGACCAAAGAACTACATCGGTTTCTTCCAGGGAGCGGTTCTGCTTGACCCAGGTGGCCAGTCCTTCTCCAACACGTGGATTTTGGTTAGGGAACTCTCCTCCAGGAAACATTTGGTCGTTTGTAAACGGGGTGACCCAGAGATTGTGCTTCAGAAAAGCAGCTCTTCTCAAAAACTTGGCCTCTGGACCAGCTAAGGGCAGACAGTTCGAACCAGGTACCAGTTTGTACCCTGTTAATTGCCCTGTCCTGTTCACTGTTCTTGTGTTTCTCACCTGAAAAGTCGACAGACATAACTCTTAAGATAAGTACATGGCAAACAAAATGCCTAATGAGCTCTACACATAATGCTCAGTTCTGGTATTGTATCTAGAAAACATAATGCTCAGTCCAGGTATTGTATCTAGAAAACATTGAATTTGCTAGACAAAATCATAACAAATATATATGATGTGAAACATAGCACATCATTCCAAATAAGCATGCATTCAACTCAGAGAGCCCTTCTAAACAAATCACACTTCACATTATAATTAAGGGAGAGAGTAACAATTAGGCAATTCAATCAAGGAATAAACTATTTTTCTACATGTCCACACATGCGGGAGCATTTGAATACTACACAATGTAAATGAAGTGTTACTCTTCCGCTTACTCGGTTATTACTGTTCTCGCATGCTCACTAAATAAACAATCAAGAAATATGATGCTAATGAGAATGAATTTCACTTTGACAAGGAAACAAGACTATAACATAGGGCATTTCACAAAGTAAACACACACAAACCAGACACCTAAAGTAATGACCCGAAAAATACGGTCAACAACAGGAGAAGAAAGCCTTACAATCCAATGGCGAGCTGTCAAGGGATTACAGTCCCGCATTGCCTCCAATTCTGACTTCAGTAGTTTCTCTTCAGCATAAAATGCGTTATTGTGGATGTTGTTTTCGCCAGGTTTCTCAACTTTCACATCCACTTCAACAACCTACAGAAGAAAAGATAGTAAATACAAAATCTAATATCAAGACCACGTGAATATAAAATACCTTGAATTATAACACAATGTATTCATGCATTCAACAACAATTAAGACTTAAGTCCACGCTAGGTGGGGTTGGCTATATGGATCCAGGATCCTCTTATGCCATCCAACACCATATGCCAAAAGCAAATAATATACTGAAAAATGATAATATGATGCCTTCAATATATGCTATAAGGAGACATTTACAAAATCACAGTATTTCAAGATTAAATATTCCAACGTGCATACGCTATAATAAAGCTGGCCAAGGCACAGCTTTAAGGCATTTTAAGAGATTGTGCCAATTGACCACAAGGCATGGCATTTGTTTTGTATGTTGCAAAACATGCAATAGTTCATATGGTGGGTCACCTTTAGGAGGTGTCACAACTTTGATCTACAATAATTGCCAACTGTAAATTATATCTTACTTAACTGCCTCACAAAATGAACAATAATATAATGCAAAGGGTCACCATATTTACTGGATAAGTTCAATCTTATAGCACGCATCTTCTAAATGGAATTGTACGCATGTAATTACAATGCCTTAAGGCAAGAACTACAAGGGTCTGTATCAATATTCTCACAGCGACGATATCAAGAATGTATATATATATATATATATATATATATATAGAGAGAGAGAGAGAGAGAGAGAGAGAGAGAGAGAATGAAGATCAGGGTTTTGCATTGTTCCTAGCTAAAAATTATTTGGCAACCATCTTTAATTTGATGGAGCATATGGAGTAGAAGGGGCGAACAGAACAAAAAAATCACAAAAATCAACATAATTTACTTCTGTAAATTAGAGTTTTTCATCAAAGAAACGTCTACGGTGATGATAACCAGCTTTGTAATTGTATCTACTGCAACTTAACAGAAAGTGAGTTCCCCAGAGATTATAGACTGTACCAAGGAACATACTCCTTGATTCCAATAAAGCTTATAGAACAGCTAGAAATTTATAGAAGAGAGTTCCTACTGATATTTAGGTCAAAGGCATCTCATGTCCAAACACTACAAAGACCTAAGTAATCTCAACACTAGCAAAGTGCAACTACAAAAATGAAGTTTCAAATTTCAGCAGTTTACCTGATTTAATGCTTCGCCAGGTTTGCAATCAACAGCCATGTTCATGCGAGCAACGAAAAAATGTTGATGAACTGGCGCATATAGACCTGGAGCAATGGTTGTCCCATATTTTCTGGTCTCTCCAGGTTGCAGTGCTCCCAAGCTGAGAATTCCGGTGAGCTTAACTTCAGCTTCAATTTTCCCATCCTGTTATAAAGATAAAAGCATACATTATCACAACATTCAAGGATGCAATCTATTAAAAATAGCCACAACTTCAAAGTTAGCCAAGCCCCTACTGCTATGTAGGGGTCAAATTCTGTTATGCTCGACTCAACCACAAAATCTAATAAAGCAACACATTCTGAACAATGCATAATTAGCTGCAAACTTACCTGATAGAAGTGCCAGTAGAATCCGTACTCATAGTTTGCAACAGTACATATAAACGATACTGTTAATCGTCTAGACCTCCTCACTTCTGCTAAGCCAGTTCTCCAGTCCTGATGCTTCCATAGAATTCCATGATCCTCTTCATGCAGGCATACACAATTTTCAATGGTTTCAACACCTCCGGTGAAGTTTGTAAAATGGGCATCAAAGTATTTGATATAGCCCAAACAATCACAACCCTGCAATAGTAATTTAGCTATCACATTATAGAAAACCATAATTCAATTACATTACAAATTATTTAAGCTATTTTATCAGACCTTTTTAAGAGAATGTGCATTTTTACCAAGGCCATCTTCCCCAGCATCGAACGCATTTTTTCTATAATGTGGTTCATTTGGATCTCCATAAGGAACAACCATCTCCACAAAGCTTAACCTGTGGGCAACAGGTCTTCTCCCCCGACTGCCATCCACATACGCAACCGAATGTATCACCAGACCCTCTCTAGGAGTGAATCCAATACGAAAATTCCACTGCCCTCCAGTAATAAAAAATGATTATCAGTACATTCCTCTTAACTTGTTAAAACATTAAAACATTTAGAAAACTGCATGCACCTTTTGCCATTCTACAAAGTGTCCATTGACACGGAAGCTTGGACCTTCAGGCTGAATGATTTGTAAAGGTTTTACATCACTTCGATCAACACCACCCCTTGTTTCACCAGGGGTGTAATTCCTCAACGGGTCAGCTGGAGGCAATGGAACAAGTTTGCGATCTTCAAACTCGATCACCTTCATGTTCTGCATATCAACAAGCACATAGATGCCCTCAACAGGTCGTGCATAGCCATTCTCCATCGGGGAATCACTCTCAGTTCTACAAAATATAAGGGGTTTGGCAAGCCTTTTGCTTGGAGCATCAGCATCACTGTGATAACCGACACACCTGCAACATAGATAAGCAGCTCATATATGTCAACAAAATCAAAGTATATTTGATTAATAAATCCAACACCAAAAATAACTTGTAAGCTTACCAGGCATCAACCATTACAAGATCCATATCTTCAATACCTCTTTTCTTCATTGCCTCTCGAAAGGGAGGGAAATCTTTCACAACAGCTTCACATTCAGCATATTCAACAGCATCCTTA
Source organism: Euphorbia celastroides (assembly GCA_948291685.1). Classification (NCBI taxonomy): domain Eukaryota; kingdom Viridiplantae; phylum Streptophyta; class Magnoliopsida; order Malpighiales; family Euphorbiaceae; genus Euphorbia; species Euphorbia celastroides. The sequence continues at coordinate 5,927 of CAOJBJ011932704.1, read as the reverse complement.
CATCATAGGAAAAATGAATAAGGATAAAATAAATTAAATTAAAAGCGATCTGGTAATACCAGACAGCAATTATTAATTCAAAAAGTAGATTTCCGAGACATGACAAGGTGGGACTGTGAGAAGCCTAATAAAAAACTTATGTGGCATAATAGGATTGTAGTACTTCTAGCATTGATTATAATCTTTCCAAATCTATAATCAGAATTGTATTGCATCTATAGAGACAGAAACCAGATCTACTACAATATTCATAAAACGTGTACACACTCTTCATTATGCCTTAAATACAACAAAAAAAATACAACAATATGAAAAACTGGAAAGAGAGTCGACTAGGAACAAACCATTGAAGGCTGAACATCTGGAATAACTTGTGATGAAATTACTTTTCCCCTGTGATGTCCACCTCGTGTAACTGCATGTACTTCTGATAGCTCTACGATCCACACACTTGTTTCGTTTGACTTTTTATTGTAGACAACTAGTCTAGCTCTCCTCGGAGGCAATTTAGTAGGAATAACAGGACCACCACCTTTTAATCTAGGCAGCAAAGATGGTTGGAAAGGTGGGAAGAAATACGCATCTGCAAGAGCGACAACGTTTTTTTCAGGTTCCAAAAGAACCACCTCCATGAAGCGCATGCTATCTCTGACCTGAAAAAGAGAATGCCAATCAGCTATCCATTTTCAATTAACAAAATCAACAAAATATTCAGGAAAAATGCTCAGTTATTGCCACAAAATATAACATTAACCAAAAAGAAGTCTGAGTATGTTTCACAACCTCAGGAGTGGCACCAGCAGCCCGCACAGTTGCTACAGCTACAGCTATTTCAGCAGCAGTCAAAGGATCCAAAGGATGGCTGGTTTGAGCCCTCAACATGACTGGGATGGTCGCTGAAAAGTGAAACAGCAAGGGGCATCTTAGTTAAAGCAAAGATTCAACGGAATGGACATCTTGTCATTTGGCATTAGAATAAAATGAATGTTATTTCTGTTGACACAAAATTTTTAAGAAGACATAGCTGACTATCAAAGTCAAAAGACATGTATGTAGCTAACGCTCAAAGTCAAAGAAGACTTGTACGCTCAGAAGTCAACAGACGTAGAGTTAGGCCATAGATTTATCTCATATTATCATGTCGGTGAACAATCTTGAATTCTTACTCAAGATTGATTAGCCACGGCATTTTCAATTCACCAAGTCTATAACCCGAACTGAAATCTTGATTATAGTCTATTACAAATCGAACTAAGAAATTGAAAACCAAACAAACGTTCTTATGTATTCAATAAAGCATGCGCCATATGCACTCCACCAAGAGAAAACTAAAAACATTCGTCGATTTTGCTCGAAACTTCAAATTTAAATTGAAAGAAAAAACGAATCATATATGCGAAGTATTTATAAACGTACTTCTAAGCACAGTAATGAAACATAGAATCGCCTCCACAACCTCATTATCTCAGTCACCAGAAAGCATCTCATGTAATACTGAAAACATCCGCAAAGATAAACTATCGCAATCGCAACAAAAGGTATTCAACAAGAGAGGCTGTAAAAGTAACGATCAAATAGACACAGAACAAACCTTTTGCGGCGGTAGCGTTAGTGGAAGCATCGGGAAGCGAATCAACAGGACGAATCAAGGACGCGATCGCAGCCTTCTTGCCAAACTGATCCCGCGGGGGGAGATCGGTCCAATCCTGAACGGCATTCACGGCAACAGCCGACGGCGCCGGAGCAGCCTCACGGCGAGCGTAAGCCGGTTTGCTCTGAGCGAAGTGACAAGGAGGCGTCGTTTTTTGCGTAGCTGAGGCCATTGCAGAGGGTTCGCAAGCTCGCCAATTCCACCAAGATAAGTCTCAATACAATCAACTGACATACAGCAATTCTCTTCGTTACCTCGTTCCACCTCTCGCTCTCTCTCGCCGCGCCGCCACTATTCTCCGATCAGCAAATCCTCCTCCGATTGATCAAAGGCTTCCAGAAACAGAGAAATGAGAAAGAAAGCAAGTGTTTGATTTGGACGCAATGAAGGAGAAAGAGCGTTACGGAGAGGGGTTATATATAACGGGGGAAACCACGTGCATCCGTCCAACTTGACGCCTTTTTAATTGTGAATTTTATTTTTCGATTATGATTTTTTGGGTGTTGTTTGTATTAAATCAGTACTATGGGACAGTTTGGTGTAAATAGTGAGAGGATAAAGGAGTAAATGAGAAAATTTGAGGGGCTAATCGGTGGGGCCCTGAAAAGTAAGATAAGTAGGTGGGATGATAAGGGGGATCAACATGTACTAATGGACATGCATTAGGGGCCAAAAGTAATTTCTGGTATTAGCCTGATAAGGCCAATTAGTGTCCAGATTTATTTCATATAAGGACTTGTATTTTTGTTTTTTCTTTCATATGCATCCATGAAAATTGAACTAAGGGACACAGTTGATGGAAATGATTCGTTGATCTAAGTAAATGTTTTGGGGTTGATTTCATGCTTTAGGCATGAAGCTGTCTTAAATCTTGTCTAGCCCTCTCACAGTATGAGATGTTTACGAGTCAACGAAATAGACTAGTTACTTAATCTTATGTGGTAACCTTTTGGAGTATGAAGAAAAATATTATTTTTTGAATATAATAGCAATAGTTTTTTTTTAAAAAAAAATTAGTAAGTTTTATTATGTGCATTTCCATCATGTGTGAGTAATGTAAATTTAGTACTATGGTGTAGATGTACAAAAATTGATGGTTCTACTAGATTAACAATTTTCAAAAATTGATTTTCAATCAATACCTAAACCTTGTACAATTTTACCAGTCAATCGTATGGTACAATAAATTTTAAATAGTAGTGAGGGAGAAGAAATCCAAATTGCATGAGGTTTCATATTATAGAGTGAAAATAAAACAGAATACTGTTTTGTTTATTCATTCAGTGGTTGTAATTATTTTAAAATATTTTAATATGTAAAGTGGGGATTCTGGATTGTTCTACATAGGAACTATGAATAATAAAAGAATCGTTTTGGCAATTGACCAACTTAATGCATTTCTCTTATCTATTGTTTTGTTTACTTTTGCTGCATATGTTCACAACCCGCTAATTTTCTCGTTAAGACTATTAAGCTAATACTCTAAGGTTGTTGATAATTAATAGTTTTTTTTCTCTTTTATCATGTATAATTGATGGACCAAACTGATGCTTAGACCCGTTCATGAGTAGACCGAGTTCAGGTCGGGCTTAATCAGATTTTTAACTAAAAACATCAACTCAAACCCAGCTCATCTCATTCCTTAAAATTTCGGGTTCGAACTGGATATGAACTAAGCTCAAAAAGTCATTCTCATGTCCAGTCCCAAAGCCAAATATATCTTTTTTAAAAAATAATTAATAAAAATAAAAAGATGAATGTTAGTTACCCCATATTTAAATTTTACATATGATTTTTTTATTTGAATATTTTTTCAGTGATTTTTTTAACAAAGTTTAGCATTATAATGTATTAAAATATAAGAATCTAAAATAATGGTTAATATATATGAATATATATTAAATAAAATTATTATCGTTCGGACGGGTTTGGGTATTTTTATAAAAATCAAGCTCGAATCATGAAATTTCGAATTTTACAAGTTCGAGCTCGACCTTAGATTTTAACCGAACTTTATAACAAAACTGGAGTCTAAGCGTAGACCATTGTATACGGGCTGGGGCTGAAGTGGGTGAGTACTTGGTGAACAGGCCTGTTATGCCCAGAAAAACTATAAAGAGAATCATGGGAACAAATTTTAACACAAAGTATACGCTTGTAGATTCATCAACTCAAATGCAATGTCTGTTTGTTCCTAGTCCTTAAAACATATTTTGTACGTACAGTAATCTCAGAGTAATTAATTTTGTAAAAGATCTCCTCAAACCTTTTTTTTCATGCTAACAATAATTTTGACAGCTAGGTTAACCTGATTTTTTTGTAGAACAGGTTAACTTCCAAAACAGTTTTCCAACTCAATTCGTTATCATTCAAATTTCGACTAAACACAGGACTCGTTTAGTTCATAAAATAACTATTTCATGGAATAGAGAAAAAATCAATAGAAAAGTGACGAATATTAAGCGCGTGTTCATGGTTGAATGAAATACTAATACCTATTTCTTATACATTTTATGAAATAACTTTTTTTCTTTAAAATAGAAGAATTATTATTCCTTGATATATAGAAAAGTTAAAGAATAACTATTTTATTAGAAAATGGATACTATCAACCTCATTTATTTTCCATTTATTTTTTTTATACCGAGTCCATAATTAGAGAGAAAACCACTTGAATTATCTCCAAGTTTAGCTGATTCAACTGGACACTCCGAATTTAGAAATTCAGGAAAAAAAATATTGCAACCAATAACATTATTTAATAGGAAAAATAAAGCAGTAGAGAACAAAAAAAAGGAACATGATTGTGTGTAGACACGATGGATGCAGGTGGGCAGATAAGGCATCCCCTGATTTGCCCATGCTCCCACAGTTTAAAATCCAACTCCTCCACGCCTATTTATTTAATTACATAATTAATATAATTTATTAAGAAAATTAATTACTATTAGTCATTCTCTTAATTTATATCAATCTCATAATCATCCTTACTCCAATTAAGTATTTGGTCAAATACATAAAAAAAAATTGCCTCTATTTCTGTTATTCCCAAATTTTGTAAGTATATATGGGTTAGTTCCTAAAATGGAATATAGCGAAATATAATAGATTTTTCTTAACAATTTATTAAAGGATATTTTTTTTCAAGTTTCGCATGTTTCATGACATTTCACGAACTAAAATAATACATAATTGCTCTTTATAATCCATTGAGCTCGAAAAAGTGCATCATATTGTCCTTATTACACATAATTATCTAAGGAAATACATTCAAAACTACATCTACTTGTCCATATTATTTCTATACTGTTATTTGTTGTTCATAGTTCCTTAAAGTCGAAAAAAGGCATCGCATTGTCTTATTATAGCTACACATTAGCTTTAGATTGAAAAAAAGGCACATTTGAATTGTTAAAACCAATTAGAAGCTGATATCAATGGTGTGATTGAAGGGGATAACAAGAATATGTAAAAGTTCAAGAAAGCATTTGATAAAAGTTATCAACGTGGATGCATTTAGTATATTAGGCCTTATTTTCTCTTTGTTGCTATCTATAGTCTCCCTTATTAACACTAATCACTTATCACATGAGTTGAAAAGACAACAAACAAATAGACAATGGGTTATATATGAAATGTCAAATTTGCTTATCATTTATCAACAGCGTTTTTAATGTTGCTTATGACAATTACAATAATTAACTACTTAAGAGAGACATTGCTTAAATTATCATCCATTGATTGTGGAATCTATATTAATGTTGGACATCCCACTTGATTATGATGCTTAATTTAGTTTAGTTTAATCAAATCCGACTCATCTTTCCCCTACCTACCTCCATTACTCAATATCACAAACTTAAATCACCCAATAACTAACTTAGAATTATTTGTTTGTGCCTACTTGCAATATATTAATTCATTTCATATTGGCAATAAAATATTTCTTTTGGATTATATTATAGTACGAATATATATCCTAGGCAGTGTTTTCAATTGTTGTTGTTTTCAGTAAATGCGAATTCCCTTGACCTTGCATGCATAACATCAAAAACAAAATATTTAAATAGATAGTGGAAATACTGATAATGTAATATGATTAGATGCCAACAATATCATGGACAAACTCCATTGCTCCATTTGTGTCGTGCATAATACCAATTAGATATGCCAAAATGTTTGCTAATAGCTAGCGTATACATTGTTCCATTTTTAATGAAAGCCGAGTACGGGTTAGTGAATGAGAACGGAAATCTCAATTAGGTTGACACATATA
>CAOJBJ011932665.1:0-10192 GCA_948291685.1 Euphorbia celastroides | reverse complement strand
TTCTGAGAAACGCCCGCCGGCAACGAAGGCTAGAAATTTCCAGCCTTCATTTCCGGTGTTTTTCCGTCAAAATCAACCAATAACTTGTCAAAACACGTACCATTAGTCGAATTACGCCTTTTCTTACTCTTGATTCCACTTGAACTTGTGAATTTTGAGAGAGATTTGGATTGAGATTTGAAGAATGTAAAAGGAAGGGGATGAAAAGGTAAAAAAGAGATAAATAAAGTAAAATGGTTAAAAGGTTATTTTTTAATGAAGGGTATTTTTTTATCAATAACTCCACGTGTAGTAATTTCCCGCTGTAAATAGTAAAATTTACATGAAACACCGAGACCAAAGTCGTACTTGCTATGGACTCAACTCAGCACTGAAATCAAAAGAGCTGCAACATCCCCCAAATTCGTCTCAATCAATGAAAGGCCTGAATCTCTTCTTCTCACTGATTTTGATCTTCGCAATATCATTATCCGCCGTCAATTGCCGCTCCGGCGACACCAAACAATGGCAGATCCTCACCAAGCACAACTTCTCTTCTCAGATCAGGCTCCATCCCCACATCCTCCTCCTTGTCTCCGTTCCCTGTAATCGCCTTTCTATGTCAATTTTTCGTTCTATTGCGACGAAATTACACTCCCATTTCTGATCTTTTTGGTGTTTGATGAACAGGGTCTGGGGAATCTCGATCGCTGATGAAGGAAATAAGCGGTTTGGTTGGCGAGAGGGGAGATGAATTGGGTTCTCTTGTGCTGATGCATATCAATAGAAAGAAAGATAAGATGTTGAGTGATGCTATTGGAGCTTCAGATGGGATATCGATTTTGTACTACCATCATTCTTTTTGGTACAAATATCGCGGCAGACTTGTTGCCCGGAATATAATCTCTTCTATTCTTCCTTATATCTCTGCTTCTCCAGATGAAATTCCGCTCACGGCGATTAGTTCTAAGGAGGAGCTGAGTGATTTCCTTGATTCTACTGATAAGGCCGTGCTTCTCCTAGAATTCTGTGGATGGACCCATAAGTTGTTGGATAGCAAGAGGAGAAACGGAACTTTTCAATTTGGTGGGTCTTCCTTTATTCTGACATGAAAGGGCTTTTTCGTTTTTGTGAAATTGAAATGCCAATGAATTCTCAGGGTATTCTGCTGAAGCAAGCTCGGTTGGAGACACTGTTGGAGTTCAAGGGGAGGAGGACCTGAAGGTGGCTGGTATTTTCCATTGGCATACCTGCATAATGGAAGAAAATTTTTTAGTTAAATGTCTCAGTATATTTTTTGTATCTCAGTTTCAGGGGGCAGCAAGTGCCAGTTTGCAATGTGGCATCCAAGATTGGTTCAGTGTATTTCCTGGGCTTGGGGAATTTAGTTTGGATAATGCTACTTCTTTTCAGGATAATGGAAATGCTGTGACTGCTGATGCAGAACTATCTTCTTGTACCATTGATGAGTTCAAGAAGTTCGATACGTTCTTATCAGGCTTCATTAATGTTGCTAGAGAGTTCTGTCTGCCTTCAGAGAAGTATAGGTTTGGCCTGGTTTCAAATAGTTCATTGCTTTCATCTCTTCTGGTCGAAGATTGTGGCTCGTGGTCAACAATGCTGTACTATAATGGATGTCCAAGTTGTTCGAAGATTCTGAAAGAGGGGGAAGACCTTCAAACGTTTCTACTGAAGAATGATGAACCAATTGTGAAGGAGGTAAGTGTACAGGATTTAATGTGCCTCCAAAATATATTTACCCCAGTCCTATACTGCTTTTATATGTTTTTGAATCCCATCTTTGATCTTTTGTGTTCCTGGAGTCAAGAATATGGGTCAATTCTCATTCGAGGTTCTTCAAAAAGAGTATTTGTCTTTCAGTAGCAAGTTGAAACGAGCGTATAATTGATTTTCCATTTTCAGCTTATGTGAACATGCCGAAATTGTCATTATTTCAGAGGAGAATGTGTTGTAGCACCAACTCAACCCTTATAATTTCCTTCCTCAACCAAAAGGGAAAAGAAATCATATGAACTATATTATATTTGTTGTCTATATAATTTATATGGAATAACAACTTATCTATGTGCCCCCTAGTGTATCGTAGAATCTAGTGTTATATTCTTGTGGCATCACACGTGGTCATGGGAATACCCAAAGGAAGTGAAAGTTTATGTTGGAGAGTCGAAGAAGATGTGTATACGTTAGAGAAAGAGAGAGATGACTGGGGAGAAAGGCAGGATGCTTTGTCTGAACAAATTTTCCTGAAGTCACACGCCATACATAAATGCATTTTTCAAAATCATTTAAAACATATCTGATTTGTATGTTCACTGTTGAGTGAAAGAATTTGAAGTCGTCGCAGCTTTGAGTCATTTAGATTCATTATATGTTCACTGTTTGGATCTACCACTTATTTGTAATGTTACATGAATGCATATATCAAGATCATGTAAAAATTTCTGATTTCTATGTTCGCTGCTTGAAAGAATTTGAAGTCTTTGTATCGTAGATTTGAGACGCGTTTTTTTGGTCTTATATTTTTGAAAGTGGCTGTTTAGAGTTACCACTGTTATGCAGTGTGATATTCATAGAGTATTAACTATGAAATCTGAATCTGATTTGTTACCTTATATATTCTGCAGCATTTATTATTTATGTCCGATACTTTGTAGTGATAAATACTTCTATTAATATGGTGAGACTATTTTATAGACAATAATGGCTTCATGTTTATTTATGTGTACTAACTGTTATGCAGTCATGTTTTTAAAGGTTTGCTTTTTTTTTTTTTTCCAGTGAAGCATATTTTCTATGTTATTGACATTTTTTCCACATCACTTAGCTGGAACGTGATGGACAATATCTTGATCCCGCTATACCTGTAAATGAGCCATCGGTGATTCTGTTTGTAGACAGATTCTCAGAAGCCTCCCAAACTAAAAGGAACAGCAAGGAAGCTCTTCAGACATTAAGAAGATTCACGCTGCAGCATAAGATTTCAGACCAAGAAGGTCAGCAAAATGGCGTCAAGTATCACAGACACTCTTCTCAAGATTTGCAAGGCTATAAAAGTATATCTGGGCATCCTAAGTTGAAGTTATCTCCGGTTGCTCAGAAGCTTAAATTAAAGGAAAAAAACTGTCATGATTGTTAAATGATGGAAAGCATGCTATTTTAGAGAATTTGGCTTCAGATTTACAAGGCAGTTCCCTACAAGAAATTTTGACACGCCTGCTTCAGCAAAAGAAAGAAGTAAAATTGAGTTCAGTTGCAAAAGAGGTGGGTTTCCGCCTTTTATCTGATGACATGGAAATTAAGCTTCCAGATAAATCACCATTAGAACCTCAGGTGGAGTCCACACAAGTTTCAGCTCCATCTGAAGACATTGACAATGCTGTTGGTAATGTGGACAATGATTCTGCTTCAGAACACGAGAAAGAATCGGAAAGCACTTCTCAGAATCACGATGAGAAGACAAATCGTGTTGACTCAATTGGAACCTCACTTTCTCCAACATCTGATCAGATTGTGTCAGATGGAGGGGTAATTATTTCGGATGATGCAAAAACGAGTGAAGAAAAAGAATATGTCGACGAGTATTGGCCAGAAGAAGAAGAGCTTCAGTTACACAATTTTGGGGGTTCTTTTTATGTGTACGAGGGAAACTATCGGTTACTAAATGCATTGACTGGTGGGATGAGGATTCCATCCTTGGTTATAGTTGATCCCATTTCACAGCTGCATTTTGTATTTTCCAAGGATGAGGTTTGGAACTATTCTTCAGTGGAGGATTTTCTTTCCGGATTTCTTGATGGAACTCTTGTACCATACCAACTCACTGAGTCTGCATCTGAAAACTCTAGCAAAAGATCTTTTCAACCATCTGTTAAATTTGATTTCCATGAGGTGGATTCCATCCCTCGAATTTCGTCTGAAGGTTTTTCTGATCGGGTTCTTGGTTTTAATGAATCTGTTAACGACAATGCATATCATCCCTGGAAGGAGGATGTGCTGGTCCTATTTAGCAATAGCTGGTGTGGTTTTTGCCAAAGAATGGAGTTAGTGGTTCGAGAAGTATATCGAGCCATAAAAGGGTACATGTTGAAGACAGGACCCTCGGATCAGGAAATATTGCATAAAGATGGTACGTCCCTCTCTAGAGTGCCACTTTTTGTCAAGGTCAATCATTTTCAACTGCTTCCAAGTGTAGCTTAACATCCATCCCCTTCCTAATTTCATCCTTCTTACCAAACATAGATTAATTGGTTGAGTAGCAGAAACAGATGGGTCAGATTCTTTGACGCTGCTTGTGATCTGGATCCTGAAAGTATTTTAACTTTCTTTCGAACCTATTTTCAGATAACTTTAATTTAAACCTTCTGAAGTATACTTGATTGTGGGTGTCACATGGGCAAAAAGCATTCCCTCGATAGGTATGTATGGTGGCTTTAAGCTGAAATAACTATGATATTGAGTATGGCCATTTGTAACATACGTTCTGCTTAGGAGTGGGATCCTGATAGCGTCTTCTCAATTAATATACCCCCTTATCTAGCTCCAATGGATCTCCAAATTGACTAAACTATATTTGGCTTCCTTTTATCTCTAACCTCCTTCCAAATGAGCTTAAGATCCTATTATCTATTTTTTTTCTTTTTTTTATAATATTTTTTTGTAACTGCTGTCTTAACTTGTGACAGATAACCTGAAGAATGCTGTGAAGTACCCCAAAATCTTCCTTCTGGATTGCACGTTGAATGATTGCAGTTTGATTCTGAAATCAAATAATCTGGTACGCTACTTGTTGACTTTAGATCAAACTTATAGCTGCAGGTCATTTAGGAGATTGTATAATTTAGTGATTCATTGTTCCCTTAATATTGGCCTTCAGCTGTTTGAGCATGTTTAGTAAGTTAGTTATATACTTTGCGGGTTATGCTTGTGGCTATAAATATGATTGAATTGTTTCATACAAATACGTTAGTAGGAATCACTCGTGTAGTTGATATGACCAAACCGCCAACAAAAGATCTATTGTGAATCAAATCACTAACTTAAAATGGAAAAAGATCGCTTCCTGATATCTCTTGGTCTCTTGGAGATGATCTCTGCTACAAAGCATTGTTTCCAGCTCGTACAATTCCTTGTTAATGACTAACCAAACTCTCTTTCCATACCAGTCAAACTGTGTTGGCTGTATGTTTTGAAGATCTTTCACTTTGTCCACTTAGCTTCAAACTCCTATATATAGTAGATTGGTCATTCGCTCCTTTACAGAAATTCCCACTGGTTTGCCAGTTCATCCATGAAACCACTTGTCAATAACTTCTCAGTTTGTAGGACCGGCTTGCATACTCTAAAATTTTTCTATTTTTGTACCTTAGAATGAGCAACAACAGAGCTAAACTGCTAGAAATTTTTCAGTAATACAAAGATGATTATTGCCCATGAGTGGATTATCTCTTGAACTACTTGGCATTTGTATTGGTTGTTTATTGAACCTTTTTCTCTCTCACATAGTTGTACCTTGTGAATTTTCTCATTTTTCTTGATTTGTACGTGGAAATCACAGAGGGAGGTTTATCCTACTTTGTTGCTGTTTCCGGCAGAAGGAAAAGCCCCTGTTCCTTATGAAGGAGACATGGCAGTAGCTGATGTTATAAAGTTTGTAGCTAATCATGGAAGCTGTTCGCATTATCTCACCAGTGATAAAGGTAATTTTCCCTAATTATGAATTGAATGACCGGATGTGAAGGACACCTAGGATGATAATATATTGAACCTAGAGCGGATAATGCAAGATTTATGAATATTTCTTAAAATACTAGGCTAACTTTACAAAAACTGCCATTTGTTATTTGCCCATGATATGCTCATCAGCACAAGAACCAGAGTTGTAACTTTTTATTAGTGAGAATAGTTACAAACTCATCCAGTATTTTGAGAACTTGTGACATGATGGTACACAATGTGAAAGGATTGGCTTTTCCTAAGGCTTTTATGAAGAAATAGTATAAAAGGGCATAGTGATGCAATTTGTTATGAATTTGGAGAACATGCTTGTAAAAATGTCGTATATGCCTTTTCCTCTATATTTTTCAATTTTTCAAAATATGTCAAATGCAAGGGCGTAAGTTGTGAGGAATAACCCTTATTTTGAAGGTGGATACCCACAGGGTGGGCTGATGTGGTAGAACGTAGAAATTGGAAATATCATGTTTTTTTTTCTCCTGCCTCTGTTAACCTTTCAAGTTTTGTCTGGGGTCATGTTTCTGATTGTTTTATTGTCACTTGAAGTCCACGCTTGAAGTCAAGCACAAGTTAGTAGAGTGTTCTTGTGCGTTTCTGGTGTTCCTGTCCTGGTGCTTCTATTGAATCATCAATATATAATGTCCGTTTCCTTCTTGGACATATTATCTTGTCATTATGACAATCTCTCATGGATTTTCTATTAAATTTTGTCAAAGAGTTACATAAAAAGAATGTGGACGTCTTTGTGTGCCTCTTACAAAGGATACTGAATGGAAAGCCCGAATTTTTTATATCACTAAATTGCACAAGATTTCTTAACGAATTTGTATGGAAAGGCTGGATTTTTTTATTACCAAATTGCACAAGATTTCCTAATAAATTTGCGGTACGGTTCTAATTTTTTGCTGTACATTTTAGTTCAGTTCTAGTTAGTGTTTTTTTCTATTTCATGATGAAGCAGCACCTAAAGACAGTTCCTGCATACGGCATGACGCATTTTAATTCTTGCATAATAACAAGAATGAGTTTTCACAGATTTCAGTACCGTATTTGAGTACATTTCCAGCACTTTCTTGATAAACTTTGGTGTTCTGTGAAAATCGAATATAATGCTATTTTATTTTCTGAATGCTTCCCAAAATGAAGTTACTTTACCTTAAATAAAGTTCTTTTGAGTTCGTTGTATTTCTAGAATGGGCAGACAGTTCCTTAGCTTGCTAGGCAAATTCATTAGTGGTGCTGCTTGGTTGGTGGCTTATGGTAACTTGGCCAATTTTAATATTTGTTATTCATAATTTGGCCAAAATTTAGATTCGGTAATTGGTTTTCTTAAGTTCAACTCAGTCCAGCTTAGTTCAGTCCTAAAGAACATAGCCTAACTCCTTTTTAATTAATGGCTCTAACCATAATATCTTTAGTCTCTTTTCTTTTTCTGTAACTTTGTTTTTCCTGATCGCGCAGGAATCTTACATTCAGTAGCCAAAAGAAAAGGCAGGAATTACTCGAAGGATGCTACAATTGCACCAACCAAAGGAGAAGCCTCAACTACAGGGGACAAATCCTATGAAATCCAACTCAAAAACCCGGTGGAAAAAGCAACATACTATAAGACTCCCAAATCTAATGGCATCCATCATCCCACAGTGGCAGTTGGTTCGATCCTTGTAGCCACTGAGAAAATCAGCACCCACCCATTCGATGATTCGATGGTTCTGATTGTGAAGGCAGGTCAAAGCACAGGATTTCAGGGTCTAATCTACAATAAGCCAATCAGATGGGACGCTCTAGAAGATCTGGGTCAAGGGCTAGAAGCAGTGAAAGAGGCTCCACTCTCGTTTGGTGGTCCACTCATGATAAAGGGGATGCCTTTCTTCCTCTAACTAAGAGAGAAGTGGCAGATGAGTACCCCGCAGTTGCAGCAGGTATATACTTGGTCGATCAAGCAGCCACCATGAATAAATCGAACTGCTTAAATCGGGAAATCGATCTGTAGCGGATTACTGGTTTTTCATGGGGTTTTCGAGTTGGGGATGGGATCCATTGTTTGATGAGATTGCAGAAGGAGCTTGGAATGTAACTACAAGCCACCCGGGGAATTTGGTTTGACCTTCAAGTGGTTGAGTTGTTGATTAGTTTCGAGTATTTTGCAGCTTTGAAGTTTCTCAAATTTGGCCAACCACAGAAACATTGGTTATAACTTATAAGGAAGATGTTAGCATATGAACTCAGGAGTCCGTGAGTTTTACTAACTTCTTATGTTGTTTGTGTAAACTAGGGAGCTAATCTGCATAGAACAACAGCTCTCTTTTTTTTTGTTATAGTTCGGCTCTGATTGTAATGTGCTTGTACTCCAAGGGCAACAAGTGAAAATAGTTCAGTGCAATTCAGGATTAGGAAATTTTCAGGGATATTTATTTTTGTTTAATCATTGGATTTGAACAGGTTTCATTTGACGTCTACACTTGATTTTCGGGATGTTGAAAAATATCTTTTTGGGATAAGTGCGTTGAATAGCGCATGTATCTGGTTTGGATGATAACTAGCACGAATCTCAGTTTCGAAGAAATGGAGAATATGGGCGTTGTGACTCTTATCTGACATGTATGCGTGAAAAAAAACACGTTCTGAGCAGTTGAAAATTCTAGTAATGGATGAATGAAAAAAAATCAACCATACAAAATATATTATATTTCATAAAGGATCCTCATGGTTTAGGCATATTCAATGATGACTTTGTTTTTTTCAAAGTTAACCTTACTTTGCCCATTATCCCCATTGGATTAGTGAGATGAAATTCAATCCAATGGTGTTGGGAGCAAAGTAAGAAAAAAACAAAGTCACCATAGCCTTTACCCTTTCCTTATAAGTGAATTATTTTTTCTTTGCTCACCTCTTGTAACAATCTTCTCTTTCCTATGTAATGCTAACCATACGATCATTAAGAATATTTTGCTACATTTATTTTTATCTTTAATATCACTTCCAAATTGATTTATTTGAACAAATACAAAACGTTTTATATCAGTCATTTATACTATGGAAAATTAACAAAATAGTTGTTATATACTTTATACTAAGTATAAATCCTTAGTACCAAAGAAACCAACGAGAAAGTAGCATAAATAACTTTATACTAGACACACATTCATGCCTAAAAACCAAAGAAAAACGATGAAAACATGTACAAAAAGCTTTATAGTCGTTATTTATCAATTTTACCTCTAAATATAAACAAAACAAAAACAATCATAAAGTGATTTATATCGACATAAAATGCTTTATACCAAGTGTAAGGACTAAATACCACAACAAAATGAATATCAGAATGAAAATGTTCACCCATCAGAAATAAAAAGTAGAGTGGGGACTGAATCTGTTTATAGCTCATGCATATGCGATAATTTTGTACAATACACTTGGAAACAAAAAAAAATGAGATGCATATTTTACGCTTCACGAACGTTTAAGTATTCCCATTATAAAAATTTAAAAGAGGATTTTTATGAAAGACAAAAGGCGTATTCTATTGTACTTTAAGTAACCATTACTTTGTGTTTATTACTTTTGGATGAGTGGATGAAATCTTGATTCAAGGGTGATAAACGGCAAAATAATTACAAAGGATAGCCTTGCAGGGCAATCCTGAAGATGTATAAAATTCATAACTCTGATGCATTTAACAGTCCAATGGAGCAAGAACTTGCATCTTTTCAGATTGCAACTGAATCGGAAAGACCACAATCTCGACTGTTATTAATTTTAATATCACAAGCTGATGCAACTCAGCCTTCCAAGATTACTCCTGCACAAATTTCAGACGCGGGCAATGGAAGCCATTAAGTTTTCTCAGAAGATTTACATCTCTAGAGTTTTATCGTACCGATACTCGGTTATAGGCAGGTTATCGTTGATCAAAGGAGGCTACCTATGGAAGCATAGCGAACTCAAATCTCGGTTGAATTCAATATGGAATAGGAAGATGGATTGGAAACTTATTTCTTTAGGGAGGGGTTTCTACCATATTATTATGCCATCGGAGGAAGGGATACAAAGAGTTTAGAAGACTGGAAGTTTGAATTTGCAGCCGAGTATCATGCAGTTTTCTGGTGGAACTCTTGGTTTTGATCCATCTTTTCATAGAGTTACTAATGCCCAGCTTTGGGTAAAACTCTTGAATCTTCCATATGAGCTTTTGGATTGACAAATTTTAGCCGATATTGCTAGAGGAATCGGTGTTCCTCTCAGATTCGATAATAATACAATTTCTGGTGAATTTGGTTATTATGCTAGAACTTTAACTGACATAGCATTGCAGGGAAATCCTGAAGATGAACTATTGGTTTAGACTCTGAGACACTTAGACACTCCAGTAATTGAAGGTAATGTGCAATCTTTTCCAATTGTTGTTGAAGTGCTAGAGGGTCAGATTAATGCGCAGGAAAATGAGCCTACAATTTTT
>CAOJBJ011931660.1:0-12215 GCA_948291685.1 Euphorbia celastroides | reverse complement strand
GTTAAAATTATTTACTCATTAATTTGCTGAGTTTCCACTAATAACCCCGGCTCCTTTTGTATTTCACTTTATACCCTTTCATGCTTCCAATAATTTGAATTGGTTGAAATTTGGACAATAACAAATAATTATTCTTTTTTTATATAAGTAATTAGTAAGTACAAAGTGGTAAGTAACGAACCTACGCAATATTTTAAGAATTAAGGGCATTTTTTTTTGCCAAATTTTAGATTAACCGTTTTTTTCTCATACTTTCATTATTCCTTGCATTTAAAATTCTAGAATAGTTATCAGTGGGGGTTGGTCTAAGTGGTAAGCAATTTGATATCACTTAAGCAAGCTCTCGAGTTCGAGCCTTGTGGATGTAAAAATTCCCCATTGGGAGACTCATCCACCATAGCCAGGTGTGCGACTCGGGTCGGATCTGGATGTAGTCGGAGCAAAGCTCTGGTGAACCAGATGGGCAACCAAAAAAAATTCTAGAATAGTTTTACAGGACTTGATATTTTGTAATTTTGTAGTTTTACAATAGCTAATACTATAATATTGTTTGTGCCTTCATATTTCAAAGATAATTTGAATCACTAAATTGATATTTTATACTTTTATGTAATTCTTTTATAAGGGTTTCCTTAAATATTAAGGATGAGGATTATTTGCTAAAAGTATAATTTTTTTCTCAATTTATTAACTAGAGAGATTCTAAACACAAACTTGTGATGAATAATAGTGTTATATATATTAATCAAGTTAACTGTCTTAATATTTTACACATAAAATTCTGCCCCACCGGTGTTCGAGGCCTAGCTCCGCCACTGAACCGATACATGACTCTGTCAGTATATTTTGACTAAAGAAGTAAAATGGAAAGGTCAATTGAGCTGGTCAACTACTATTTGGTAGTGGTATATTTCGATTGGCAGCATAAAAAAATGAGAGAATGGCAGCATATATACAGAACCAAACTTCATTTTCAACCACAACAAGAAACTCCCACATCTTCGTTTGTATCACTCAGAATCTTTCTCCCCCTTTGATCTCATCTCTGTCTCCTTTGCTTTTAACGAAACACCAACCCCAAATCCCTTCTATAAACCGCCATTTCCATGCCAATTCGATTCTCTCTCCAACAAAATGAACAAACACGAATCTCCTCCATCAGACAAACACCAAACAACAGTTCCCTTTTACAAGCTATTCTCTTTTGCTGACTCTTTGGACATCCAACTCATGTCTGTCGGCTCTCTTTCGGCCTTCTCTAATGGCCTCTGCGTGCCTTTTAGCACCATTCTATTCGGTCAACTCATTGACTCCATTGGCCAGTCTTCTGAAATCAATGTTATAGCTCACAGTGTATCTCAGGTTTAACTCACTAACACTCTCTCAGTTCAATCATGTCTTTATAACACAACAAAACATCCTAACAGCTTTCATTGTATCTCGTCAGGTGTCTCTCAAATTTGTCTACTTGGCTTTGGTCTCCTCTTTTGCATCCTTTCTCCGTAATATTTTGTTGTTTCGGTGCTTGTCGATGCCTTGCAATATAAGTAACCTATATTCTGATGTAAAACCGGTTCGGTTTCTTATGTTTCAGAGGTGGCTTGCTGGACTGCAACAGGAGAGAGGCAAGCTGCAAGAATAAGAACTTTATACTTAAAAGCCATATTAAGGCAAGATATTAGTTTCTTTGACAAAGAAACTAATACCGGTGAAGTTATCAGTAGAATGTCAGGGGACACCATTTTCATTCAAGAAGCCATGAGTGATAAGGTGCACATTTCACAAAAAAGGCGCATAATTACCTGACATTTTGATGTCTGAATTTAATTCACATGTTTGCAGGTTGGGAGTTTTATTCAGATGACAGCTGCATTTTCAGGAGGATTTGTGATAGCTTTTGTTAGAGGCTGGCTTTTAACGCTCGCTATGCTCTCTATAATTCCTCTCATTGTCATCTCGGGTGCAGTTATGAACAAATTTGTAGGCAAATTATCGTCTCGGGGGCAAGCCTCATATTCGGTTGCAGCAAATGTCGTTGACCAAACTATCAGCTCAATAAGAACAGTAAGATCATACATTACATCACATATTCAGAAACAAATCTCCTTTCTTTATCTCGCTGAATTGAAAAATTGTTGTTTTGCTGTAAAGGTTGCATCTTTTACCGGAGAGAATCAAGCTATTTCGAAATACAAAAAGTCCCTAAATCAAGCTTATGAGTCCGGTGTACAAGAGGGGTTAGCTGCTGGATTAGGCTTTGGCATTTTAATGTTTTTCGTGTACTGCAGTTACGGTTATGCAGTGTGGCTCGGTGGTATAATGGTACTTCACAAAGGCTACACTGGAGGAAAGGTCATGAACGTAATTTTCGCCGTACTAACCGGCTCTTTGTAAGTCCAATACCTTTCTTTTTCAGTTCCAAAAGTCATCGATTTAGCGGTTTTTATCTAAAGCTTTTGAATTTCTTTATTTTTCAAGGTCTTTAGGACATGCCTCGCCTTGCCTGAGTGCATTTGCAGCAGGACAAGCTGCTGCAGTCAAGATGTTTGAGGTGATCGATAGGAAACCCGAAATTGATGCTTATGACTTCAAAGGGGTGATATTGGAAGAACTTTCTGGAGATATTGAACTGAGAGATGTTTGTTTTAGTTACCCAACGAGACCTGAGGAGCAGATTTTCAGCGGTTTCTCTCTCTCGATGCCAAGTGGCACAACCACAGCTTTGGTTGGAGAGAGCGGGAGTGGGAAGTCAACGGTGATTAGTTTGATAGAGAGGTTTTATGATCCACAGGCCGGTGAAGTTCTTATAGACGGGATCAATCTAAAGAGATTTCAAGTAAAATGGATTAGAGAAAAAATCGGCCTTGTAAGCCAAGAACCGGTGCTGTTTTGTTCAAGCATTAGAGAGAATATAGCCTATGGGAAGGATAATGCAACTATCGAAGAAATTAAAGCCGCTATCGAGCTTTCACATGCTGCTAAATTCATCAAAAAGCTTCCACAGGTTTTAGATTATTGAACATTCAACTCCTTTCATTCGATAGTTGTATGAGTATATATAAAGTGTCCAATGTTTCCAGGGGTTAGAAA
The DNA here is from genome assembly GCA_948291685.1 of Euphorbia celastroides. Classification (NCBI taxonomy): domain Eukaryota; kingdom Viridiplantae; phylum Streptophyta; class Magnoliopsida; order Malpighiales; family Euphorbiaceae; genus Euphorbia; species Euphorbia celastroides. The sequence goes on along the minus strand of CAOJBJ011931660.1, from coordinate 9,125 downwards.
CAAATGTTGGAGAGCACGGGATTCATTTATCTGGAGGCCAAAAGCAACGAATTGCCATAGCCCGAGCTGTACTAAAGAACCCGGAAATTTTACTCTTAGATGAAGCCACGAGTTCTCTTGATGCAGAATCAGAAAGGATTGTTCAGGAGGCATTGGACACTGTTATGATGAATCGAACAACGGTTATGGTAGCCCACCGGTTAACTACTGTGAGAAATGCAGATGTCATAGCCGTTATTCAGAAAGGAAAGATTGTTCAAAAAGGTAGATTTATTTTCCCGATGAACAATTTCGATTATCTACATTATATTATTCTCATTTTCCACTCATCAGGTTCTCATTCCGAGCTACTCAAGGATCCAAATGGAGCATATGCAGAGCTTGTAAAGTAGCAACAAATCGCCTTCGAGCCAGAACAAAACACATTTAATAAAGCAGGACTTATCGGTCAATCAATCAGCATTTCTGCTGGTAATTCTCCTGTGGTTACCAATGCAAAGAACAAAAACATTGGAACTAAACCTTCAGAGCCATCAAAATTACCCCGGGAAAAATCTCTGCGTCGCCTGGCCTATCTTACCAGCCCCGAGATTCCATTTCTATTGGTTGGCGCTTTAGCTTCAGTAGCCAATGGAATAGTCCTGCCAGTTTTCGGTTTAATGCTCGCCAACATAATACAAACCTACCACGAAAAAGAAGGTCAACTCAAGAAAGACTCGATCTTATGGGCATCTATGTTCGTGTTGCTCGGTCTGATGTCTTTACTGGCTACACCATTGAGAACATACTTTTTCGCTGTGGCGGGGTGTAGACTAATAAAACGGGTTAGATCAATGTGCTTTCAGAAATTGGTAAACATGGAGATAGCTTGGTTCGATGAACCGAACAATTCGAGTGGTGCAATTGGGGCTAGGCTCTCAGCTGATGCAGCTGCAATGAGGAGTTTAACTGGCGATACACTTGCTTTGCTGGTTCAAAACGCTGCAACGGCTATTGCGGGTTTGGTTATTTCATTTCTTGCTAACTGGCAATTGTCTCTTGTAGTCCTTGCTCTAATACCTTTAATGGGAGTCGGGGGTTATGTTCAGTTGAAATCCATGAAAGGGTTCGGTGCAAACGTGAAGGTTCCATTTGATCCACATAAATATTTGCATAAACACATGGCCAAATGCATTAACCCCCCACAGTTGGCACCAAAAGTCTACTGCTCCCGAACGTTCAAAAGTTTCTCTTAGCCCCTTAAAGTTGGCCTTTTTTTACAGCTCTCACCCCTTAATGCCACATGTCAACTTATGGCTAGAGAGAAAATGATGACATCTTTGAAAAGTCAAACCAACCAGAAGTTGACACGTGGTATTCAGGCGAGCATAACAAAAAAGTGAACTTCAAGAGAAACTCTTGAAAGTTCGGGGGCAGTAGACAAATCTAGACAACTTTAGGGGTGAACCGAGCATTTGTCCTAAATACTTACATATATACGCACATTTTTTCTTATAAGAGAAATTTTCGATGAATTTTGACAGCAATTGTATGAGGAAGCAAGCCAAGTGGCAAGTGATGCAGTGAGCAGTATAAGAACAGTTGCTTCTTTCTGCGGCGAGGAAAACGTGATGCAAATGTACCAGAAGAAATGTGACGGACCAATTAAACAAGGGATGAGGCGAGCGTTGATTTGCGGGATTGGATTTGGTCTTTCATTCTTCTGTCTTTTCGTTGTCTACAGTGTCAGTTTTTATGTTGGAGCCCGTCTCGTTGCTGGTGGCAAGACAACATTCACAGATGTTTTTCGAGTAATGTCCTAACTTTCTGTAACATCGAAAAGTTTTCTCCTTTTTGTTGTTTCATTGGCAGATGAGATGTTAACTGTTTGCTGCAGGTGTTTTTCGCTCTTACTATGACAGCGCTCGGGGTTTCTCAGTCAAGCGCACTAGCGCCTGATGCAAGCAAAGCTGAGAGTTCTGCTGCTTCGTTATTCGAAATTCTTGATAAAAAATCTAAGATAGATCCTAGCGAGCCGTCTGGAGATATCATTAAGAAATTGAAGGGGAAAATAGAGTTCTGTAACGTTGGCTTTAAGTATCCAATGAGGCCTGAAGTTCAAATACTCAGAGGTTTTAGCCTGGTTATACATCCCGGGAAGGTAATAATGATATCTCAATTTCAGTTCTTTTTTGCTGTAATTTATGAATCATGAACTTCATTAACAGACAGTTGCTCTAGCCGGAGAAAGTGGAAGTGGAAAATCAACGGTGATCTCATTGCTGCAGAGATTTTATGACCCGGTTACTGGAAAAATTAGACTAGATGGAATTGAAATAAAAAGACTGAAATTGAAATGGCTAAGGCGAAAGATGGGTTTGGTGAGTCAAGAGCCAGTATTGTTCAATGACACCGTTCGGGCCAACATCGCCTATGGAAAGCAAGGCAATGCAACTGAGGCAGAAATCATTGCTGCAGCAGAACTAGCCAATGCTCACAAATTCATCGGCAGTCTAGACCAGGTGAGCAAATCCCAAATTCAAAATTTCAAACAAATTTTGCATTTCAATTGCTAACGCCTCAAAATTTTGCAGGGGTATGATAGCAGAGTAGGAGAGAGAGGGGTGCAATTATCGGGTGGACAGAAGCAGCGGGTGGCAATTGCAAGGGCCATATTGAAGGACCCGAAAATATTGCTTCTAGATGAAGCAACTAGCGCTCTCGATGCCGAGTCTGAAAGGGTAGTTCAAGATGCTTTAGAAAAAGTGATGGTGGGAAGGACGACTTTGGTAATTGCACATCGATTATCGACGATTAAGTCAGCAGATTTGATTGCAGTGATGAAAAATGGAGCCATAGTTGAAAAGGGAAACCATGATACCTTGATTGCAGTCAGTAATGGCGCTTATGCTTCCTTAATGGCTCTGCAATCAACAACTTCGAATTTTCCAGTGTTCAAATGAGCCAACTCTTCGAATTTTCGTTCATTATACTATACATGTATAGCTAAAAAGATATAAAACTGCATTCGAGGAGACCGAGTACATGAAAATTGGCTTGACATCTGCTAATAATGCTTGAAATTCGCGGTGATCCGTCTAAAATACCATCAATGATGCACAATCATAATATTTGCACAACACTGAGCCTCAGTGGTGGAAATTGAGAGAATTACAACCACTAAATACAAAAAATTGGCAAATTTAATCACAGGATAGTCGAATTAAAGTAACGTCATAAGGCAAAATAAAGCGAAATTCGAATGGAAGAATCAGAAGTGACCTTATCTGCCCCTCAACAAAGCCTTTTCAGCAGTGTCCGTCTCTTCAAGAATTCGGGTCTTCCTTTTCGAAGGAATAGGAGCAGTTGGTCCAAAGCTAATATAATGACCCGAAACAGCATTAAGGGCCGAGTAAATATCCCGATACGAGGGGCGGCCAAGCAAAGATTTCTCTTTCCGGTACTTAGCCACCCACGAATTGGAAGTCTCTCTCAGCTCCGCCACTACATCAGCTACATTGGGGTCATTCTTGTCCAAGCTCATTGTGCTTCTGACCTTGTTGATCACTTGCTCGGTTTCTTTCACATACTCCTCGTCTGAAACACCGAAAGCTGGGGTCACCGGAATTAGTGCTGCTGGGGCTAGAACGGTGGTGGTTAGTGACAAGAAGTGGCGGCGGGTCGGTTTTTGTTGGTGGTGCTGATGTGGCGGCAGAGGGGTTGCTGCAGAGAGAATTAGGGATTTGGTTCGGGTTTGTGTTGGAGAGAGGGGTATGGGTTTGGATACCAGAGTTGAAGATGTCGCCATTGATGTTTGTTTTGTTGCAGGTGAGAAAGATGAACAAAATGTTTTCTACAAACAAGTTGTGGTTAGAACAAACCAGAGGGAAGTGTGTTTTTTGCCAGCTAGGCTTATCTCCTTATCTGACTTTGGATCACTGGATCAGACCAATACCCAATAAGGCAACAACTGTTTGCCTATGTGGCAATATGTGGGGTCCATCTTCATTTACATTCTGCCCAAAATTAAACAAACCTACCACCTGCTGTCACAAGAACTTCTCCTACAATAAGACAATCTCCTGCTCCAATATAGAGTTTTTCGAAGCAACACCGAGAAAAAACAAGCTCAAATTGAATAGAAACGGTTCAATATTGATTTTTCGGCAATGAAATTTTGTTGCTTTCATGAAAAACTTGGATTTGGAGGGAGACAAGGGAGTAATTACCACTAAAGCAATAGAACATAAAGAAAACAACAACAAAACTAGCAAATGAATCCATCACTAGTTGAAAAATATGGAGAAAGTTTGCACCTTTTTACTCTATTCTACTCATTTCCCTATCAAAATTGCAAAACGCAGAAGCACTAGCCTTCAAATTACGAAATCCCCATCTCACAAAAACAACAAAACTGGATTCTTTCTGGTTGTTGTTCTCCTAGTCTAATCACAGAATCCATAATCACAACTAAAAACTACACAAACAAGACAAAATAACGCCTTTAACCGAGCAAGATTCATCAGGAACACAACCTTCTTCATGAATAAGACCAAAATCTGCTGAGCTTGAAATTCAGAAGAGTTAGTCACTAAGTAATTACCAATGAAGCATTAGCCTTTAGATTTAATAATACCAACAACATAATGAAAACAAACAACAAATTTAGCAAGTGATTCCATCACTAGTTGAAAAACATGCAGAAAGTTTGTACCATACTACCATTATACTCTCTTCTACTCATTTCCCTATCAAAATTGCAAAAAACAGAAGCACTAGCCTTTAAATAACGAGAATCCCACAGCTCACAAACAACAAAACTGGATTCTTTCCGGTCTTCTCCTATTCTAATACCAGTACCCAAAATCACACTAAAAACTAGACCAACAAGACAAAACAATGCCATAAACCTATCAAGACTCATCAGCAACACAACCATCTTCTCCATCATCAAACTTACTAATCTCCCCACACACATTACACTCCAACAAATCACTCCCCTGGTTCGCCGGCAATGGAGCCAAAGTGCCCCAACAATGTTCTCTCTTACACATATACCTCACAAAAAAGTAAGCGTGAGGAAAATCATCTTTCTCCTCTTCCTCCATCGTCTCCTCCATAGCCTCATCTCCATCATCTTCATCAATTTCCTCATCTTCCTCTGGCCAATTAGTCTCAACTTTGCACCGGTCACATTCACAGACAAATCCATAATCCTCCAGCAACCTCTTCTGCCGGGATTTGTAGTTCTCATTGACAGGGAAATAGCTCAGGCAAATCTCCCTCCCTTCAGGAACATCATGGATCATCCGAATCACAACATCGATATTGAAATCAACTGCGCTGTCCACATAGTCAAATCGACAAGCATTTGGTAGGCAATCGTGATTGAACAGGGAAGCCTTGGGGTAAATCCCGTAGGCTCGAACCGATCTCTCCCCATTGGGATTAAACGGCTCCATCAACCCAAAAGCATTGAGCTTGTCCTTTGAAATCAGCGCCGCACAAAGCTCAAATGAAAAGGGCAATCCGGCGATCGGAGGGGGAGTGCAAAGGGTTGAGATGAGCGAATGCAGAAATTGAGCGGCGGCGGTCTCTTCGTTGCCGCCGCGGCCTTCAAGAGAGAGCAAAATCTGCAAATTGGGCGGCGAGACAACGGCGAGATTGACGGCGGCGATGAGGAAACGAGCCTGAATTTGGGATTCGACGGATTGAGTTGATGCTAGGGCTGGGCAATTGCTGAGGCGGGTAAGGGATTGGCAGACCCATTGGGAGTGGGAGGAATTGGCGGCAGTTGAGAGGCAATTGGGGCTGCAGAATCGGTGGTGGCAAGAGGGGCAAGATGCGGCGGTTGATTGAAGCTTTTTGAAGCAGTAATCGCAGTAAAGTAGAGAGCTTGGATGGTGAAGAGGGAAGGCGGAGTATAGGAGGAGAGGCGAATCTCTGAGGACTATTTCGCCGCCCTTTAACGGCCGGGAGGAGACCAGAGCTCGACCTCTGCCGGGTATTTGCTCGATTTTGACGGGGCTTTCCATTTCCTTGATCGACTTCCTCCGCAATTCTGCTCGGTGGCGGCAGCTGGTTAAGTCTCACTAGTCACTAGGTTATATGATAGGTGGATTTATGGTTCGTTATTATAAGATCAGAAAATTTGACTCTCGTGAATATGATTGTCAATGGAGCAACAATCTCCGAATTCGATGAACATCGCTCCGTTGAAAATGGATAATATCCAATAAAAATTCTCACAAGTTAGATATGTGGAATTCTTTTATCCCCGAATCTTTAATGGGTATGGATATGGGGATATCTCCCTCCAAACCTGAAAATTCCCGAATTCGATAAGATGGTTAAATTTTTTTATTTAAAAATATTTATAAATAAGAGAATACTAAAATAAATTCAAACAATTTATATATTAACAAAGTTTATAAGTCTTGTACTATTTAATTATAATGTTATTAAAAATAGAAAAAAATGTAACAATCGATACTTTAAATTTGTTATAAGTTAATAATTAAGTATTGCTACTAATGTTTAGTTTAATAGTATATTTATTTATTGTAAGGACTATATGTAAATTTTCTTGTAGTGTGTAATTTTGAACATAAGGTGTATATTTGTGTATTTTTAATAGATAATGAGGAAAACCCGATGGATAATGAAGAATTTCCGAAACTTATTGGGGAAAATTTTTTACCCGAAACCTTAATGGATTTGGATATGAGGAAAAATTTTTCCCCGAAACCTTAATGAATTTGGATATGGGAAATGTATTCCCCGATCCACTAAACCCGATTGACAACCCTACTCGTCAACAAAATAAATATATGACCTTTTTCGTGGGTTTTTTTCAATGGAAAAATTCATCCATGATTCCCATTTTCTTGTGAAAAGATTACAGTATTGGTATTGCTGTGAAGTCTTGAGAACCTAAAAAGATCTAGTGTAAACTTGAGTTTTCATGATTTTTTTTTAAATTGTATCAATTCATTGACAAAAAAATATCTTCAACATATAACTCTAGAAAAACTGAAAGCCCAATTTTCATATTCGACATTTTTATGAGACAAATTAAAAGTCAAAGATGCTGTCCAGATATAGTGAAAGTAGTAGGGAGCAGAATGTGGAGTTAGAAGCATTTATTCATAGTTTCCACTAATTTTTCTCCAATAGCCAGAATGGGTAAATGCAAACAGCTTTCTACAAAGAACCACTGGTTTTAATTGCAAACCTAATACACTTCTTAAAGTCATGCTTGTCACAGAAAAACATAGTGCATGAATCAATACACTGCCTTTGAAAGATCTTTCTCGAGTCTCGGCTTATTGCATTCCATTAAGTCAAACAAAACAACCGCAATATTAAAGCTTTAAGCCCAGCCCCGGCTTTCATAAGGTCTTCGAGAGCCTTAGAGATCTGTTCCTATCTGAAATTAAAGCAGGGCATACTTGAAAATCTATTATAACAAGCAACAGCAGAATACAAACTTAAATGGAGCACCACCAGCCAATTAGCACTTTAAAAAGTGAAAAAAACTCAACTAGATCTCCAAAGGCATGACTGAGGCAAAAGCATTTCTTTCTTTGATGTACATAGGCTGGTCCTTGATTATTCAGATAAATTGATTGAATAGATCGTTAATGCTAAATATTCATATCAGTTGACTATAGGGTTAATTAAACATCAACAAGAAATTTGTGAACTTTCATCACCAGTTGCAGCAGAAGCCATTCATTTACTTGTGCAAAGGAAAATTACAATCCACACATTATTAACTAGATCTCTCTGCTCCCACTTGAAGATTAGATGCTTGAGCGAGCATTTAGAAATAGTTCAGTGAGATTCACTAGAAGTTACTAGAATAAAAACTAGATAACCAACTCATGTTATTGTTGAGCCACAGATGAACCAGAGATTCCATAAGAGGTTGTTTGAATTCTGAATTTCCCACGAGAAAGACTTTAAATACAGACAGCATGTATCCAAGAAGCCGAAAGAATTACATCTCACAAAGAAAAACAATCAAGGTAGGAAAAACAGTGCATCATTTTCTAACACAGCATATCCCTAAACTGGTAAATCAACGTGAAAGAGGGAATTTGATTACATTTTCTCCAATACCTAATTGATCCCCTCACAATGTTAACAGGCCAAAATCTAGTTTGTTTTCGGAACAGATGTGAAAATTCCAAAGCAATAAGCATCACTAAATGGGTGAGCACCCGCAAGATTTGAGTGTTAGCATTAATTCTAGAGATATTGAAGAACAACTCACCATATGTAGCCCATAACTGAGGCTCGATTCCTCCGCACTCACGGATTAAGATTGGCAATTTAGGGTTCAAAGTCTTCAGATTCTTGTAATTGTTCTCCACGAATGCTCTATCGTCGAGAGGAACAACAATCAGAATAAATGCAAAGAAAAAGACACCAAATTAGACAAAACTTTCAATGAATTACAAAAACCTAGCCGATGAGCTTTCAGGTGAAGATTGGCAAAACAGAATCCGAAGCTCCTTGAGATTCTTCGAAATTTGCCCTCGCCATGCCATTTTTTCCTCTGGTGCAGAACCCTCATATGCTTCTTCCCCTTCTAGTTACCGACAGCAAGAAGAATACTCGTGGGCTTTTAATTGGGTCCAAATTCAAATGGGCTGGGCCTGTGAGGAGAAATCAAAGATGAACTAGAATTCTCTTGTGATTTGGGTTGGTTATAAATATGCGCGAAAATCAGCGATAACTTTCCACCACCTCTCAATTCCCATACCGTCTGCTGAATTTCGCCCCCGGCGGGCCGCTTTTGTGCATCGCCCTTCCGCTCTTCACACCGACTCTCTACGGTTTGTTGTTTTTCCTTTCTTTTCTTTCGTTTTTTCCTGGATTTTCTGTGTGAAAAGTGGATGATAATTGTGTTAGTTGTGGAATTCGGTTAGCGATTGTGATGGATAGTCTTGAATTATGTTTTTACTGTCGAATTTCGTGTTGAATCTGGTTAGTTGGAGTTATATATGCTCATATCGGATGACGGATATCGAACTTGATTTCGAATCTGATTAGTTGCGGATGTGTGTGGTATATTACGCTCGATTTCTTGTTTGGTTAATTATAGATTTCCGATTGTTTGAGAGGAGGCCATTTTTCTG
>CAOJBJ011931598.1:0-18165 GCA_948291685.1 Euphorbia celastroides | reverse complement strand
GTTGAAAACTCGGGGTATGTTTTTGTATTTTACCCAAAAATATTTTCTTACAACATCCTATGTAGAAGTATTGCATTTTTGTATTGAACACACATATTATAATAAAGTATCTACAATATAATGAATTTGTAATGGACTTTTGATATAGAATTATTATCATGTTTTCGATATATTTTATTTTTTGAACCGGAAACCTGATCATGTCCAGTTCAAACGTAGTCTAGTTCAAATTCGAAAACGGATTGAAACATGTTTGAAATTGCCATTTTTAATGAAAAACCCGGTCCAAATCCAACCCAAGAACAAGTTTACTTGTTGTAAAGGTAAAATAGAGGAAATTTGAAATTTGAAAGTTAACGTGTAGACAATATTTTGAATTTCATGTACTTATCATATTGAAAAAAGTAGATAAAAATTTATTGAAGAGTATTTTTAAATTCAAAGTTTATTAATATTTAGACATACTCTATGGTCTAATTTTTATATGGGAAATTATTATTTATAATCAAAATTAAAAGATTTTTCCATATTTATCCCTTAATTACTTCTTTAACATTTAATAACTAAAATTAAACTTTCCTTTTTATTTTTGCACGTCCTTCTTTTCATAACCAAAATTGTTATTTCGATCTCTTCGTCCTTCTTATCGATCTCTTCTCCTATGTTCGTTTGCCTTGTTCTCTGGGTATCGTCCTTCTCTTTCTCATCGATTTCTTATCCTCGTCCTTCTCTTTCTCATCGATCTCTTCTCCTTCTTATATTTCGTTTTGTCTTGTTCTCCCGGTCTCGTCCTTCTCTTTTTCACCAATCTCTTATCCTTTTTTGTTTCGGTTTACCTTGTTCTTCAGTTTATATTCTTCTTTGTCGATTATTGTTTTGATTTCGATTTAGCTGTGTTCGTTTTGCCTCATTATCCAGGTCTCGTCCTTCTCTTTCTCATCGATCTCTTATCCTTTTCTGTTTCGTTTACCTTGTTCTTCGGTTTATATTATTTTATTATTGATTGTTGCTTTGATTTTGATTTATCCAGTCTTATATGAACGATATATCCTAGATATATCATGATATATCAAAAGAGAACGATCAAAAAGTGAGGAGATTGAGGGAACAAAACGAAAAAAAAAACAGAAGAAAAGAGAATCGGAAAAAGCGTTTGAGAGTTGATGTGTTATTTTTATCATGGATGAAACAAAAACTTACAATCATAAGTTTGAGCTTTTAATTTTGATTACAAAAGTTATGACTTTTAATTTTGGTGGTAGAAACTGTAAATAAAATCTAAAATTGGTTTTTTCTTTGTTTTACCCTTTTTATATCTCGTATAGAATAGAAGATAACATATATTAGAGATGCAAAACATTTTTGCCAAAGTAAATCTTTAAATTAGTTGTAAATTTAATCAAGTGCCTCCAATTAATAATTGAGAACACTTTATTCAATTAATTTAATTTTGACTTTAAATAATATAATGTTGGATCGAGAAATCAGTTCTTGAATTTTATGAACTACTTCACTCGATATGAATCAGAATTTTTCATTTTATTCATAGTATAACATAACATGTCGTTGGATTTTATAAAATTATTTTATTATAGTCCACTAACTCAATAACAAACGTTATCAGAATAACAATGTAATATTATTGAACTTTCAACATACGGTAGCATTGCCTGCCATAAAAAAATACAAAAACTATTCATGAAAAATACTTAACGCATCTCGAATAATATAACTTATAATAGTTGAGCAACTTATTCATTACTCTAATAACTCAATTATTTTAGCAAAAACTCCATATATAACTCTCATAACAATAATCTTGTAATGGCGGAAGCAATACGCGATATATCATTCAGTAACTTATTAGAACCTGAAAGAGGCGACTTTCCGGTTTCAAATCCACTTTCACACGAAGTAGCTTCATTTGCAGCATCATTCATACCTTCTTCAGCATATTTGGGATTATCTTGCTCAATAGCTTGAGTGGCAACTGGAACATTTGCGGTTAATATTACATTATAAATTCTCTCGCATTCACTTAAAGGTTTCGCTAACCCGGGATATTTTCCTTGTAGTTGTTTAACAAATTGAACCAATTTTGTTGTTTCTCCCTTCAATTGATCTACTAATATGAGTGCTAGCCCTTTAACGTCTTCAGTAGAACTTCTCGGGTCCGAGTCGAGTAATTTCTTGCATTCATCATAGTTTGGTGTTTGTTGACATGTTTGATCTACTAAATTGGCATCAAATTGCACAATTCTACAATGGGTTTGGGTTAGGAGTAAAAAAATGGCTAGTGAAGTTGCATAGGCAAGCAAGTTAGTAGCCATTGAGATAAAGAAACAAATTTTGTATTTTTTTTTTTTTTGCTGTTGATTGCTTTGTATGTACAAAGGTGGGCATGTGGGAGTTACTTATACTAGCAAATAAATAAATAAATAAATAAATTACGAATTTGAACCAATTAATTTGCATACCAAACTTTAATAGAATTAGATATGGTCAAACTATTCATTTAATCTGCATTTTATCTTAAATGCATTAACTATTGTTGTCTGAATGCATAATTAAGATTTTTATTGCATTTCTTGTGTGATTTTGTTTTTTCTTATTCATTTTGCTTCCTTCAGTTTTTTATTAAAATTTTGAATTTATCTTGATTGACTACATGTGCACATACAGTTTGGACTGAGATTATTGTCCTCACTATAATCTTTCCTCGCATAACTCCTTCAAAGTAGAGGTGAACATAATTCGCACTTGGTCTAAAAATCAAACTAATTCGAGATGAAACTAAATTTTAAAGAAAATAAGAACCAAAATCGAATCAAATCAAATCAGTCTGGTGTAATCCAAACCAAATATATTTCGGTTTTGATCCGGTTCAAGTCAGTTAAAATCGAATTAATGGTACTAAATTAAAAACTTTACACTCATTTATTTAAGTGTTAATTAATATAATAAAATAACGTATACAAAGCAATATACGACACATTTACATGAAATGATGAAGAATAAACCTTTCTTAGTAAAAAGTTACTTTTCAAAAGATGATAAAGTTAATTTAATAGATTTATTCCTAATAAATGCAACTAAACTAGACATCAACTAAATTTAAAGTTTGAAAATAAATGTCATTAAATAAAAGGAACAAATCAAACTAGAATCAAATTAAATTGTGAGATTTAGGTGAAATAAAATTCAATATAAAACTAATTAAGAATAAGGCATATTTATGGTTACTTTGAATCACCTCTATTTTGCTTTGTTACAATTGGATCAGTTGATGGAATCTTGATTCAAAGGTGTTAAGGAGCAACATAAGATTTACTTTGTAAAATACAAACTAATGATAGCCTAAACCGAAGAATAGTAAACACAAATTGAACTAGTTATACCGTTTATGTAGGATTAAGGGAATTATAAGGTGCATTTTTTCAAAGTTGAGAGATTTAAAAGATCATATAGGAAAATGAGAGGACAATGAATTTTTATAACATATGTGTGCGGGGGACCAAATGAAACATTCAACCTAAATAAATTGTACAAAACTTGCATGCCTAGCATTTAATAAATATTATAGGAGATGTGTATCCGAAGAAATGGTTGGATGAAGTTTAACTCTTGTGTTTGCAAATATTAGAGAATTCAATTCATATAATTCATTTCATTTTATACGCCGAATAAATTAACACGAACAACATAAGTTTGCCCATGTTCTATAATTGTGGTATACTTACAAATAAGATATACTTACAAATAAGATGTAGTTCAGTTGACAATGCAAGTTTGAGTATGTGAGGAGAAAACAAAGTTCAAACTCAACTAAATATATTTGTTAAAAGGGGTGAGGAGCATTCACCGTAACTAAGCCCCGAATAATGTATGTCAATGAAAATATTAATAAATATTAAAAAAATTGTGGTACACTTGTAATGCCTGCTTTTTATGTTCAAAAATTCACTTTTCTTTTCAATCACTAAACTCAAACATGATTACTTTTGCAAAACAGTGTTTAATAAAGTACAATTTGGATTAAAATTTGATTATTAGGCCAAGTCTAATCATTAATCTAAAAACTCTACTTTAAACTATATTTTTACATCAATTTCTCTATTTATAGAGTAACTTACTCCAATTGGAGAAATGAATAGGTTAATCTATATTTGGAGGATCCTTACTCCATAAATAGATAGAGAAACCATTACATTAACCTTATTTCATAAATAAAGTAACTCTATTAATGGAGTAACCATTCAACTTGCTTTAATGTAATATCAGTTGCATGCTTAGTTTATGTAATAGTTATTTCACACAACACGATAACGATTGAATAAAAAGAGTACAGAATAAGATAAGATATTTGTCTTTGTCTTGTCTTGTATCTATTTTTGTCTTCCATTTTTCTACTCAATTCTATGGAAAGATCGCTTCACACTAACTTTTAATTTGAAGTACAATCAATAAATATTGAGTAATTTACAGTGAACACAATTATTAGGAACCATGTAAAACCAGAAGCAGAAATCAAAGCTCAACTGAAGAAAACCAGAGAAATCGAGTCAATCAAAATGTCAACATGAACAGAAAACCTAAAGGCGATCAACAGATACTCACATCGAAAGCTTCAATTTTCGAAAAATTAACCTAAATTGTGAATCGAATCAAGAACCTAATCATGTACAAACCCTAAATCGGCCAAAATCACCGACGAAATTGAAGAGATCGAATCAGAGAGTACAACCGCAGAAAACAAAGAAACAGCAGAGCATAGTAACCAAGGCAACAGATTCCAAAACCATAACAACAGTCCATACCGCATCGTCGATTGAGAAATCGAGCAGTCGCCGGAAACTCTGCGGACTCAGCGCCGCCGCCAATTGAGAAAAATCGAACTCCGGCCACCGCAAGATCGCTGTCGGTGACGAAAATCCGATCTCCGGCCACCACCGGGAGGCGAACCAGCTGACACTCATATCTCCGGTGGAGAGAGTTGAGTCATCGATCGAATCAAAAGGATTGAGATGTTTGAATTTTGGAGAGTGGGATACGTTTTCGTTATCGGGACGGGTTTGAATCGATTGTGCTATTTGCTAATATTTGAGTATTTGATAATTAACCATTCATTTGACACGTCATTGATTTGGATTAATCAGGTTTTTTCTAAATTAAAAAGCTTCCTTATTTTTGTCGTCTGTATTTTTTTCTCAAATTTGGTAGAAGCCATATCGATTTCACAACGTTGATGAGTCTAGTGGTTTGCGATTGATTCGAGTTCAAAGGTTTGGATCAAGTTCGATTGCAACTTCTTATATTTAGGATCGATATAAGTTTTAAAAATTAATGTGTGTTCTTTTAATATCTTTATATATGTATATACATGAGTTAATGTGTTACTATTGTGTGGTTCACAACTTTAAATTTTTAATGTGAGACTTTTCTGAGGCTGGTTTGAGAGGGATGGACGGGAAGTGCCATTGTATACAGCCCATAGTCGGAAGGGGCTATTTGATGTAGAGGTTCACTATATAATTTGATAAGTGCCAACTTAAACATGGGTGGTCTAATTCAAATGGCAATTATTTTTCAAAACGGGTTACTAAAAGTCTTAAATTTAAGTCTCAACAACTATAAAATCTTAAACTAATTTATAATCTTTACTTTATTTTGCATAGCCACTAAATGTTAGGACCAGGCCTAATCATTTTAATTCCATTGAACATATATTTCAAATTTACATTTAACAGAAAGAAATTTATTTGAAAATGATAACATATTAAAACGTGAATAAGTGAATAAGGCTTGTTAGCTCGTAAAATTAAGCCAAGCTTGTCACGATCTCGAGTTGAAATTGAAGATTCTAAGCGCAACGAGTTTAGAGTTGCGCAGAAACTAGTTGTTTGTGATTCACGAGCGGAGCTGATCTTAGATAAGTTTGGATTCGGTACGGTTCATTTACATCTCTAACTTACCATATATTTTCTCAAGAGCTGCATGTATAAATCTATTTAGTTAAGTTGTTCTTGAAAATCGTTGCACTCATTGTTCATTGTTGTATGTAGCTTTTTTAGTCCCCCAAAAATGCAAACATTCTAAACGAAAATGGTATCAAGAAAAATATTCGTTATATGAATTGTCATTTCATCCATTTGATTTCAAACGTTTACTGAAAAAATAAAGCGGAAAACATGAACACGATAACCGAATCCTTGTCATGAACTCCTTAAGATACATAATGGCATTTATGCTTATAATTTACTAGAGAGCAGTGAATTGTAGACAAATCTTATAAAAGAAGTAGTTTAAAGGGTGTTTCTTAAGATATATGGCTTTTAACTTACAGTTTATAAGTGATTTATGAGTAGATTTTAATTTATAATTTTAAAAATAAAGATTTTTTATGATTTACGTTTAACTTACAAGCAACTTATAAATTATAAAGTATAAAGTAGGTCGTCGGTTAAACTTATGTTAGACTTTTTAACATATAAAACAACGAAAGGTCTGAAAAACACTTCAAAATATAATATACTACATCTAATTGTTATTTTTATAAATATAATATACTTTTTTTCTAATATAAATATAATATACTATAAACTATTTACCACGAATAGCTTTAGCATACTAGTAGCCTATATTACTAGATTAAAGAATCTTATTTATTTAATAAAATTTGTTTAGACACATAAAGATTAATCAATTTTGTTCACAATTTTAAAATGATTAAAAGACAATAAGAAATTAAAATGTTATTGAATATTAGTAAATTATTATGATAAAAAAATGATGTAATTTGGCTTCATGACAAAACCTTAGAATATCAATCTTATATCTTCATGACTTCGGTATGTGGTTTTTTCCAAGAATGATCATGGTTGATGAGTGTTTTTGTACCTTTCTACAGTGGTAAAATGTTGCACCTTGTTATGATTATTATACTTAAAATTATAAATTCTAAATCGACGTTAAGTTTAACTAGCCATAGAACATTTTTACGATTATCCACGAATCAATAATAGTGCAAAAATAAATTTCTTCATATAAAGTAAATGAAGATATTTATTTTTTTCTACCAAAAAAAAAAAGATTTATTTTTACTTTCTTACCTTTCACACATTTGTCGCTAATGGTAATGCGATTATTAGAAGCATTAAACTTAAAATCTAATACGCGTTTTCTCCACCTATAAATATTTTCATACCCCAACTCTAGAAAACCACCGAGAAAGCGTCAAAGTGTTATTTTTCCATTCTCAAACCCATATAACTAGAAATAAAAGTCTTATTTCTCCATGCGAGAAACCTATCTTTTCCAATCCAATGAATTATCAAGATTTATCTTCTAACACTTGGCAAAGAATTTACAAGAAGCGAGCTGACTTATCAAAACGGCAAAAAAATCTCCGGTCAATGTAAGTTCGCTTGCTTTCGTGTAAATTCTTGACCCAAGTTGGATTGAAGTGATGAACCTATCTTGTTTTTCTCTATTTTTCATTTCAATTTTTTTGTCACATTTCTTTTTTCTCTTTCATCTATAATTACTAATTAATATAATAGTAATACCACGGAAGATGATCAGTATCGTGTATCACTACTTAGAAATATTGAGGAGCATTTGAGATTGTTGTCTATACAGCTTTCAAGATGTTTTTTATATGTTTCCAAAAAAGTTCTCTACATGCTCTTTAAGGCAACTCTAAATAATATCACATATCCTTACGGAATTATATGTGTTTTGGGATTAATTTTATTAAACTAAGTTGATTAATAAAAATTTAAATTCGTAGCGAAAAGAACATTTATCATACATCTATCAAGTCTATGAAACAATTTGTCCGTGTGGATGTAAATAAAAACTAATATCAGTAGCCACTTGCTAGGATTAGAATTCGCCAATAAAACAATTATTGAATGTTAATTGTCTATCAAAAAAAACATTGAATATTAATTTGTGTCAATGAATAATCAAAATAAAAACATATCTCTTTGTCTGTAAATTGCTCGTATAAAAATAAAATTAACTATTAGTCTACTATATTTGCAAAGTAACACGTTTCTTCTAAATTTTAGTGGTTGGTGTATCTTTAGTTTTGTGCCATATTAAGAAAATTGAATATATTGTTTTATTTGGAAAAATAAAATAATTTATAGAAAAACTATAAAACTTTCTTTACCTAACAAATATATAATATAAATAAAAACCCTAATATATGTGTTTTCCCTTCCTATAAATACTCAACCATAGTAAATTCAAGACATTCACAGAAAATCTTTTTATTGATACTTTTGTTCCTAAATTAGAAAAAAAGCTCAAAATTGCTTTCATGGTGTACTCACCAAAGGGAAAGCCATTTGCTTTTGCTCATCCCTCAATGGAAGCTATTATTAATCGCTTTCTTAATAAACAGGAAGAGTCAAATAATATCACAAACTCTATGGATGCGGCTCAACCACTGATTAGGGCTGATGAATTGAGTCGGCAACATAACGAGCTACTTGAACGACTCGATTTAAAGAAAGAAAAAGAGAAAGAATTGAAGAAGAAGATAAATAGGATCGATACTTGGTGGGATTATTCGCTCGACGAGGTGACTGTCGAGCAAATCCTTGAAAGGGTGGCTGCTTCACAAAATCTTTGAACACAATTGATTAGCAGTCTATTCGGCAGTAATGATCGTGCGTCTTCGTCTTCACAACCTTTGGCTAATCAACCACCACAAAACATGTTCAACCCATTGATCCATTTAACCCCACTTTTAATAGCTACAAGTCAATTATTACTAGTGAATTTCTATATTTGTACTTTTTCATAATTCTATCTTCAACCGTTAATAATATATTTTGTTGCATTTTAATATTTTGAGTCGACAAGGTAACATTTTTTTCTCAATATTCGGTAGCTTATTTTACATGCATATGCAAATGAGATGTAAATGTTTTAAAACAAGCGATTTGGTATGGGCACACCAAGCTTACTACTTCCCTCATGGAGATAATGTGAAATTTAAAAATACTCAACCAATACTTGGAATATATAATATATAGATCAAGATATTTTACTAATATGCACTTTTTTTTTTTTTGAAAAGCTAGCATATGCACTTGTTTTTACAAAATAATTATTTTGCATGGTACCACAATAAACTTTTCATACGATTCATCCATTAAAGAGATCAATCAATTACTTTATTAAAAATAAACTATACACACTATAATAATTAATATAAAAGCTAGTATTTACATGATAAGAAAGAAACATTAAATTTTAGTGTAAAAGTTTTAAGTTTTTGTGCACCTTGTCAATCTTTAGAATTTTAATTTTTTCTTAATTTACTAGATTGAATTTAAACATTTAAAATGTAATACATTTATGTGCATTTATATATAATTATGGCTTGTGATTAGTCAGCAGAAAAGATAATAGGTAATGTCTCTCTACATATAGAAACATAACAATGATAAAGTTAATAATATTGGTCCAGTTTTTCTCCACATTTGGTTCAATTGGAAACGGTCTCTCTACACAGGGGTAAGGTCGCGTATATCCAACCCTCCTTACCATGCTTGCGCGGGAGCCTTGTTAGGCATTTGGGGTAATGTTGTTGTTGTTGTATAGTAAGACCTATTATCTTTTTACAAAAAAAAAAAATAAATAAATTTGCCTCGTAGATTTACATTAAATTGAAAAGAAAATTTCCAACTCATCTTGGATGTGGTTCAAATATTGAACCTCTAAAATTCACAAGTTCCCATCTTAATTGCCACGCTAAGACATCAACCACAATAAGAACTATTATTAAAGCATGCAGGCAGGGCCGGCCCTGGGCATAGGATAGAAGTGCAATGGCCTAGGGCCCACGATAAAAAAATGGCCATAATTTTGTACTTCACATATTTTATATATATAAAGTTTAAAGAATTTTCTAAAATTTTTTATAGTAAATGAGTTAAATTAAAATTAAACAGTAAAATAGTTTATATTTAATATCTATGAGATTAAATTTCAATTTTATATGATTTTTTTAAATAAACAGAGCCCGTTTTTCTTAGTTTCGTCTAGGACCATGAAAATGTCAGGATCGGTCCTACATGCAGGATATTGACTTAAAAACATTGTTTTGAGGCTTGTCGTCCGATTTTTTCCGCCTAGACGATACCTAACTCCTACTTTAAAAGATGTTAATATTTGTAATAAACTAAGCGAAAAAAGATTTACATAAAAAAAGTAACTTTGTTTAGTAAAACTCGAATACTTTAAATTATTTTCATAAATCAATTGTCATTTTTAGTTTCAAACTAAGAAATAATGTGTTACATACCATAAATAAATAATGTTCCTAACATCCAACTAGTACATAGTTTTCATGGTCCAAAATATAGTTTTTATTATATTATTATGTCACAATATATATTTTTAGTTAAATTCACATACTAAGTAAATTCATAAGTCTAGTATATTTGAAAACTAGAAAATGTAATACCGAACGCGCTCCACCTATGTCTAAGATCTAGGTCCCCTTGATCCTGATTAATCCTCGTCTAAGCCCTAAAAACTCTCTAACACTGCTTAAAAAAGTATAGAAGTTTATTAGCTTGTTAATACTTTAATATAACATGTAACAACATCCCATATTACAAAGGGAGTTGTCTTTCAAATACTTTTTAAAATGAAACCGAGGCCAAAGTTCACCAAGCTCAAAATGGTCTACAAAATTTTGAAAACAGAAAAAAAGAATGAAAACATAATAAATAACAAAAGAAATAATGAAAAATTCAATAAGGCGATGGAAAAATTATATTCTTCCTATTAAGGAGAATGCCGGTGAGGTGGTCATCGACTTGTTCACGGGCTCAGGTACCCGTCCGGTCCGACTCGAGCCTGTTCAAAGTGGGCGGGTTTGAGTATTCATTTTAACACAAAACCCGGCCCGAGTCCATAAAAATCCGAAATTTTATGGACCGGACTTGATTTTTATATAAATACTTGAACCCGATTCAAACTCGGCCTGATAAATAAAAATATATTTATTTTACATTTGTATTTATATTTCGAGTAGTACTTAATAATATATATTGACATTGTGTAATTTATAATTATATATTGATGCTTAGCAATAAATATATATTTTGATAACAGAATTGCCCACTCGGTTCAATACTAATTTCATGATTTTTCACAGTTCAATCCCTTAATTTTCGCATTGTCTTTGACGCTAATTCGACCATTTTCCACACATCGTCAGCGTCCAATAGACGGAAGAAACATGAGAGCTGCTTGTAGAGATTAGATTTTCTGTTAACGCGAGAAATAAAAGTCCTTAGAATTACCTGAAATCATACTGATACACAATTTTAATGGTCTTAACAATAAAATAAAATTATTAATGGATTTTGGACCGGATTTGGATTTGATTCGGTAAGTTAGATCCGGATTCTGCCCGAGCACAAAATTTAAATTATGGATTTGGACAGGGTTTGGGTTGGTATTTTTAATAAAAGACCGGCCCAAACCCAGTCCGGCCTGCTTGATGAACAGGTCTAATGCACACATCAAGGTTTGAATTTAATTAATATAGAGTAAAATGTTATCCCAAATCCGTGTTTCTTGGGAAATTAATCCACACAATCTCGATTCAAACCCTTATAAAAAGTATGGATCCACTAAACAAGAAAAGCCTACAATGAAATATGAAGGAATCGATTTTTCACCCGTTTTTATTGTACAAGTTCAATTAAAAGAATGAAAATTCCTTTCAAAAAAGGGCCAAACTGTCAATAGTGATTGAACACGCAGAAGCCCAAAAGGCCCAATTGGCTTTGCCACGATCCCAACCCTAGAAGTCTCTAATCAGTTTCCTCCACGTGACAATCAGCTGAGCCTTGAGGCGCCGCGATTGCTCTTTCTTTCCACTCATCTCAGCCGTCAATTTCCTTCCACGTCACCAATCCGCGTTAATTTCCGCTTCAACGGCTCAGATCAAGTTGCAGAGCTACTGGTACTACGAACGGAGAAGCTCTCCTCCCTCCCCTCTCCAATTTCCCCTTCCAATTTCTTTCCCAGCAAAAAATCACTGCAAGTTTCCGCAATTTTACCCCTTCAATTTCACTTTCTGGCGCTGAAAAAATCATGGATCGGAGGGAAATTTTCGAAGAGAAGAAGGAAAACGGATTTGTTTACAAAGAGGACGAAGAAGAGAGTACGGACGAGGACAGTGATGTTAAGGAAGTGATAGACGTTGACCAGGAGGAGGAGGAAGAAGACGATGAGGAGGAGGATGACGACGGCGAAGATGATGATGATGATGAAGATGACGACGGCGCCGAAGAGGACGGCGACGAGGAGGAGCCGCCGCTGGTGCACTCGTCCGGTGAGCCGCAGGTGTATTCGGTGGATGATGATGACGAGGACGAAGACGGCGAAGGTGAGGATGATGAAGCGGTTGAAGACGGCGAGGGAGGCGGCGGCGGCGACGACGATGATGATGACGATGACGATGAGGAGGATGATGACGATGATGACGTTGATGTCGATGATGATGATGATAGCGATGTAGAGGTAAGGCGGACAATTGCTTCGTTTAATTCGTAATTAGGTTGACCTAATCCATTTTTTTTATCGTTTTTGTTTCGATTAGTTGAATTAACGTGAATTTTGGTTGTTTGAAGTCCTGATCTGGTATAAACATGGCGATTTGAGGTTCTTTGTTCAACATAATCTGTTGAGCAAGCACGAATCTTTCCATGTTCTTTTGGTTTTCGCAGATCTGTTTGTTTTGACGAATCGGACATATAGAGAACTTGCCGTGTGAAATAGTGGCAGAACACAGACGTGATACTATTGTTTATACCGTGCTTAAATTAAAGTGTTAGAAAGTTCATAAAGCTGTGATAGGATTGGGGGTTTGAGTCTTAAGAATAGGGAAAGTAGCAGAACACAAATAAGATTCTGTAGTTTATTTAAGCTCTAATTTTTACTCTTTGGGATGTGGGCATCTTCTATTTTTTAAATGTGTCCTTATTGTCAATACTTGGATGCACGGTTTTGCCATTTGGATTTGTCACAATTTATCAGTTATTATGCTTTCATTGCTCAAGTTATGAGCGGAGACTTGGTTTTTGTGGTCATAGTTGTGGCCGAGCAGTAGGATTCTTACTTGGACCCTTAAAAGTTGCAAAATTTGCATGGTTTGCTAACACTGGGTCATTACTAGATAGCTCTTTTTTTGGGATAGCTTTCTTCCTTTGTTTTATTGTTACTTTTGAATATCTTGGATGCTGAATTTATGAACCCTTTTGCCTTTTGTAGGCTTTTAACCTTTTTGGTGCATTATTTTCCAGTATACTTCTTTGGTTGCTATGCCCAATTTGTATGTAAAAGGTTTTGTTTTCCCCTTTTTTAAAGGACAGTCTTTGCTTTATTTGTTCTGCTATTAAGTTACTTGTTGCTGACTGTTTATATAATTTGCCACATGAACATCAGGATATGGGGACGGAGTACCTAGTTCAACCAGTAGCTCGTGCTGAGGACAAAGAGGATGGGAGCGATTTTGAGCCAGAAGAGAATGGTGAGGAGGAAGAGCTCAATGAGGAAGATGAAGATGATGATGATGGCGAAGTTGAGGGGAGCAAGAGAGTCGAAGCTCCACCAAAGAGGAAGAGGACGAGTAAAGATGATGACTCAGATGAAGATGACGACGATGATGATAGTGGAGATGATGATGAAGATGATGAAAGACCATCAAAGAGGTAGTAGGGGTGGGCTGAAATGACACAACCCGTGTGGTGCTGAAATGACACAACCCGTGTGGTTTAAGGACTGACCATTAATTAACATGATAGTAGGTCAATCTCTCCATCTTTAAACCCATCTCATCTTTGTAGATTAAGGGAGGATAGGATGCAATTGGATGATTATGTTTTGTAGGATTGGTTATATGTTGAATCTGGTGATGCATAGTTTATGTTGGGGGTGGTCTTGGAATATGAAAAACTCTTTTAACACATTTTGTTAGATATTCCTTTCTCTTAAATTAAAATGAAGATTTGTTGATGTGTAATGTCTTTGATTGTTATGCTGATGATGGCTGGTAATTTTCTATTAGATACTAGTTGTTGAATTATATCTGCAGGGGCCTACAGTAGGGGTTCAAAATCTTGTAAATTCTGAATGCAAATGGGCGGATTTGTAGAGATGGATGATTTTCTGTTTGTGGTTGATGATGGAAATTAGTCAAATTTCAAAGAATTGGTGCACATGCAATGTTTGTGGTGGTTGGCCCGCTTTCTATGGGGTTGTTCAATTTCCACGGGCAAAGATGTCATCTTTGTTCTTAAATGCGTGCAACTTTTCATTACTTTAAATAAAATATTATTCATCACACTGACTTTCTGTTTTCTCTTCTCTTTTGGTGATTATGAAGCAACAGATGTGGCTTTGATTGGGGCGGGAAAATTGGATGAGAATGATAATATAGGGGAGATAAAGGGTCAAATGAGTCCAACAAGTCTTTAAAGATATTGACCCATCTCAAAACGAAAGAATTAATGACGTATTGGAGAAGTGGAAGTTTGAATTGAAATGAGGCCGATGGAATATTACAGCAGACAGAAAGTTCCAGTAGGTTAAGGACAGAGTTTGGTGCTGTGCTGGAATCACCATCAAGTTTGCAACACATTTATCAGATCACCCAAAAAAAAATTACCAAATCTAAAAAATGATTGAATCTTTTGTGATTTAGGAAAATCACAGATAGAGTTGAATGTTCAAAACAACTGACTTCATAAATTCTATTCAATCTACAAAAATGTTAGTGTTCCACATCAGCTGTCTTTTAACACCAAACAGTTGTCATACAGCTAACAGTATAACAATTGCATGCTAGTTCGTTTCTTTTTTCACTGAATTGCATGCCGGTGAAAACATAAAAGATGATAATCACATTAACCAAGCCACAGTCTACAACAGATTAAACATCCTCATAAAATGGAAGTTCCTTCAAATTTTAGCAACCCAAAATGACTACACCATTAATCATCTTACATGGGCGCTCTCTCTGCGAACATTTAAACTAACCAAACCCGGAAAACTTTGGCTCAGCCAAATTTGAATCCTCCAGCTGGAACACTGGGTTGGTTTGCTCCAAAACTCAACTCCCCATTAGCATCGCCATCATCAACATTGTTCTCATCTTCATCCTCCTCAATCCAATACTTCTCCAAGATTTTCACAGCTTTCTCATAGATCTCATGGTTGTCATGGCTCTGCAGATTCTCGATCTTATCCACACCGTCACAGTCATCTATCATCTGTGCATACACATTCACCGGAGTATTGCCCGCCTCCTTCTCCATCTCCCCAGCCTTAAGAATGTTCTCTAGCCCTTCGAGGCACACAGTCATGATTCTCGGGTCTGGGCACACCAGAAGATCACAGAGAGGCTTGATGCACCCTTGGCTCACCAAATGCCTAACAATCAACCAAACCAAGTCCAAAATAAGAGAGATCAGAATCCATAAAGTAGGAGTGGGCATATAATATTGAAATCGAGGACTAACTACTAATGCTCTATAATCAAGTTTCAGCCACTAGGCTGGAAATCCTTAAAACTCTTGTGCTACCAAATTTTGGTTACATAAGTCATTGAAGGCTCTGTTATTTTCAACTCATTTTCCATTCAATTCAGTTAAGTTCATTTCGACAAGTTTCAGTACAGTTTGAATAAGTGTCAATTAATAATCAATATCAATACATTTCAAATAAGTTGCGATAAATTTCAAGTAAGTTTAAAGGTCCGATAAATTCCAATAAGATCCATGTGAATTTTAGTTTCATTAAGTTCAATAACTTTTGTTAAGTTCAAGTCTGCCAGGCCAAAATAAGTAGAAAACAACAGAGCGAAAATGAGTTTTGATCGACAAGTCAAAACATCATGAACAGATAGATCAAAAGATTAAAAACATGCATTATGTTCAAGCTTAAATGCTGATACTGGCTCTAGGGTAATTCTAGGCACACTAAACTAATTACAAAAAAGCAAGTTCCGGGATTTGTTGGACACTGTAATTCAAACAACGGCATAAATATCATACATGGTTTTAACCGTGAGCAAATGACCGTGCTCGGTCGTTTGGGATCTGAATTATTCAAAGTCAACAACATCGTTTAAAGGAAATCAAATACGGCGGGAAGAATTGGAACATAAATACCTAATCTGTTCTTGTGTTCCCCCGGAAGTAGCATTGGAAATTGCCCACGCAGCTTCCTTCTTGACTTCAAATTCAGCATGTTGCAGCAGGTGTACAAGAGGAGCAATGATATTTGCATCAATTATGGCCTGTTTACGGGAATTGGCAATATGAGCATAAAAATGAATCATGAAATTATCCAGTAAGGAATTAAGTAGGTAAAAACTCGCAAAACCAAATGTCAAGCTTCATTTTGTTAATTCTTCAGAGTTAATGTTACCCCTAATAACTACGTAGAGTGGCAGAGATGTACCACTACACAGGGTAAGCAGGAAAAGGGTCTTTTTGAGCCCTGTGGTATAACCAATTTACCCATTTGGTCCATGTGGTAAACATGCTGACCATTTGATCCCTCTATCATATAATTTGCCACCTTTTTCATCTCTATGCTATTCAAATATTCAATTCTAATCTTTTTGGTAATTGTATTATGCAATCCGTTCCCTTTTTGGGCCCTAAACCACAGTGTACATCTTAAATTCATTATGCATAATGTGTACTTGAGGGATAAAAAAGGTAACAAATAGCATAGCACATGGACCGAATAGTTAAAATGTATACCAAATGGTTAAACAATCTATAATACATGGCCCAAAAAGTAATTTTGTCCCAGGGTAAGCACAAGTTAGCTATAAAGTTTGGCAGGAAAATAAGAGGATGACTAAACATTAAGTATCACTGCTTTCTACATACCTGAATTTGAGATTTATTCCCAGCAGTGATGTTTGAAACTGTCCAACAGGCTTCTTTCTTGATGCTCTTCTTGTAGTTTTGAGTAAGTAGTTGGTAGAGGCATGGGAGTACGTGATTGTCGATAATGCACTGGTTTCACATTTGATGAGTTAAAATTCCACAGATGAAAATTCAGCACAAAACATTAATTTATTGGACGCCAAATCTGACAAATAGTTTCGAAGGAACCTGGAAATGTTCCTAGATACTTGCTCTGGGATAGTATTATCCATTTGTGGCAAAAAAAAGGAGAGAGAATATATGAGCAAAAGCACAGTCCAAAACCAACCTGAGTTTGACTATCATCGCCAGTTACAATATTCCCTACAGTTCGAAGGGCAGGTACAAGTACAGTAGTTGATGAATGACTGCAAAAAAGAATTTCACATGAATAATGACAATCTAATAAACTTTAACGTATCTAATGGGCACAATAATAGTCAAACCAAGATTTGAATCTAGAGCCAGAATCCAAATACTGCAATCCTAAAGCAAATTGAATTGTACGATTCGGTTTGAATCCATAAAATCATGAAATAAATCATTTAACATGAAGGCTTAAAGATATTATTTCATTATAGTCTAGAAATGCAATTTTAGTGTAAAAACAGAAATCATATGGACCAAACAAGAAGTTATACTTTAGGTTAATACAAATATAATCCTAAAAAACAGATTTTCCAATATAATCCTAATATAATCCTAATATAATCATATCGACCAAGATTTATTAGGTCGATCATCATCAGTTTTTTCTTCCTCCAGATTTTCAATTTTTATCCTCTATCTACCATTTCAATTAATCATTTCACCCCCACATATCCAAATTAATTTTTGAGTGAATTGAATCAAGAAGTCAGATTCATGTCAAGAATTGTAAGACTTATGGTCCATTAAGGTGAATTTAGATTCACCCTATTAATTCTAATCAATATATGGGTGAAACAAATTGAAATGCAGCATTGGTACCATGAATAGTAAGAAATTTTACAATTATGGTGGGCATCATAACGATTACCCAAGAAGTGAATTTTGGCAGGAAACGTATGTGACATTCATATATCTCACACAGGAAACAGATGTATATTCCTTCATCAAATCTTTCCATTTGTGTAGCAAAATTTTATGCGCCAAATGAGTTAAAAAAAAGAGAAGTCAAAACTTACAGTAGAAGCTCAACAAGCCG
>CAOJBJ011931365.1:0-12802 GCA_948291685.1 Euphorbia celastroides | reverse complement strand
ATTCTACATAATTATAAGTTAATCACAAACTTAATTATCAAAAAAATATTACTTAATCACTTATTATATCAGATTGAAAAAAAATCATCAGTTGTAACTTGAAAGCAATATTGTTCCAAAAGATGGGTCAATGCAAATCATTTATAGATCAATTATTGCTTGAATATTACTTTATTCACTCATTTGGGAGTTGGGACACAGCTAGCTACCTTATGCTGTGTGTATCACTATTTTTATTCAAACGAAAATTTCAAAAAGGAGTGTTTGAATTTGGGTCCACCACTTCACTTTGTTGGTGTTTAGTCTTTTCGCTTTTAGAAACATACAATAACACTAAAGTAAGTGGTTGAACTAACAATTGTTTCAATGTTTTTTCGGCAATAAAAAGTTACGGACACCTAGTTATGTCGCTTTTTTAGCAATTTTGAATAATAGAAAAGTTATCGACAATAACAAACAGTCATCATCAATCGTCAGCTGCTTAGTTGCAACTACATTATTAAGATGTTGGAATTCACGGTTTGAGAACAATGGAGTAGTTTTCATCAGAAAGTGAATAACCCCCTACCATTAGGAAATCAACAATGAAAAATGTCAAGGCGATTATAAATATTAAGATTGGGTCAGCTTAATCTTTTAAGTAAAATAGTTCCATGACATGGTATATATATACATTGAATAATATAGAAATGAGTAGCATGGACACTAATTGGATAAATAATCTAAGGCAAGGATCACATTTATGATTTTTATAAGAACAATAATTGAATTCGGGCATGGGAAAGCACTCATACGAGTTACAAAAGCCATTGATTTACGGAAACAAATTTCCTGGTTATTCATCTGGTATAGGTTTTAATGCCATATATTGGATTATTCACTTTTCATACTATATTGTCCCAGGGCCTCAAAATGTTAGAAATAGGCTTGATTACCTATTTAGTACTCGAGTTATGTAATTTCATACCTTTTATTTTTTGATTCGATAGCTTGAGAATGATTTTCAAGAATGATGTCTCGAAACTTTATTGTCATACTTCGTTAGAAGCATAAACTATAATACGAAAGAACAAAGATATGTACAATTGCGATTTGTTGTTTTAGAGAAGGCTAATTATATAAAGGACCAAGTCCTTAAAGAACCTCCCATTATAATAGTGTCATGTGTTTGGCTGGAGAGAGAAAAATGATTTTCCGAAGAGTAAATCTGGGATATGTGACATAAATCCAGTGAGAGATTTTCCATATAACGTGGAGAACTCAATCTTTTATATAATTGTCTTTTGTAAAAAAAAAAATTAATGGATGAACAATAATTTCAAATAAACCCTAACAATATTGTAAATAATCAGTGAAACTAAATAGATCAAACGTGTTATACCAAAAAGCAGAAAAAGAATCGTCTTTGCCATATATTGATTCATAACAATTAAAATATACCAGGATTGACCCATTGTAGGAAAAAACTATTGGCTAGTCAATTCCCACCTTAATTTGTTCACATCAATCTCAATATTCCTTTTCTCTCCCTATATATAATTATATATCCCTTGGATTCCAACCCCTAAACCCAAAATCAAACCAAAATTGCTCCCCTTTTTGTTCCATTTTCTTTTGTTCAAATTATAGTGAAAATGGGCAACTCTTGTGCATCTCCAAACCACCCAAGAAAGGCCAACTTGAGCCAAAAATGGCAAACCACAGCCAAAGTTATTCACATCAATGGCACCCTCCAAGAATTCCACCACCCAATCAAGGCCAGCCACGTGTTGTCTCAAAACCCGAATTGCTTCCTCTGTAGTTCAGAAGATATGTACATCGACTGTCACGTGCCCCACCTGTCATCGGAAGAAGTGCTTCAACTTGGCCACATTTACTTCCTATTGCCTCTCTCTAAATCCGAATTTCCCCTCTCTTTGCCCGAGTTGTGCGAGTTGGCTATTAAAGCGAGTCGAGTGCTCAATCCAGAAGCCGGAAAAACACCCTTTTTGCAACCGAATGGTGATTTCGGGTTTTGTAAAGTTCGAAGTGCGGACAATGTTCCGATTTTCAACAAAATCTAGCTGAAATGTTTGGCCTCAACCCATTTTGGTCCTCCATTTTGAATAAAGATATTATTGAAACTAGCAGCAGAAAATTGTGCTTGGTTTCGTGCCTGTAAACATGATCTAAACTTGATTATCATTTGATTAATTACTTAATTAGTGGCATGGCAATTAAAAACATGATATGCAAATTGTTATTATTATTCCCAAAATGTTTCATTTCCCAGAAGTATAATTTGGTTATGAGAAATAAATACGAAACATGAAACATTTCCTAATTAATCAGTATAATAGGCCGAAATATATTGCCAAAAACCAAAATCCCATGTTATAGTAAAATTTCATGAAAATAATTTGACACAATTGAGAAAAAACAATTTCAAACATGACAAGATTTGACAACCGAAGCTTCTTCCTTTTCACTGAATACTTGACAAAATTCTCTTACAAGTTGACAAATTGTTAAAAACATTATCATAGTTCCCAAAAGTTTCTTCCTTTTGATGATCAAATCAAAACATAGAAAAACTTGAAGGTTTCATTTCATTTCCTCTTTAATGGCAGCTGCCAATTGATCATAAGCCTCAGCCCAAGCACTCTTCATCTCTTCGGTCCACATTTCGGGCACTGCCTCTTTTATCGTCTCCAGCAACGCGAATTTCGTCACCTACAAAACCCGAAAACACGGGTCACCAAACGCCAACACAAAAAAAAATCACACCACACTTCAACCAAAACCCGAAAATTCATTACAACCTCAAAATGTTCATCAACAACTCCATATTTCAAATGGGTGGCTCCCAAGTCTTTCAAACTGGACTCTTTCACAGTAACTCTCCCCGCCTTTCGGAGCTGCACTGCTGCTTCACAAGCCTGCAAAGAACCAAAATTTATCGCCTTTATTCGAAAAAGATTCGAACTTTGAGTGATTAAAACTTAAAAGATGGATTTGTACTGACCATAACAAAGACAGTCATGGCATGGGGTTTAAGCTTGGGATTCTGTTCTAGAGGAACATCAGAGTCTTGCAGGAACTTGAAGAGCTTCTTTGCAGATGGGGCGATTTCGAATATTCTGAATAATCAAAACCCGATTTAGAGAAACATGTTGGCGATTGAATCTTCGAAAAAGAAATGAAAAAGGGGGTTAAATTTGATTTACTTGAGGAAGAACTTTAGACCCAAATCACCAGCATTTTTCTTCATTGAACTCCATGATTTCACCACTAGCTTTTCCTGTTCTTCTGTAAATGCCTTCACTTTCAGCCCTCTGCTCTTCCCTACACCTTTGAATACCCGAAACCGAAAAACTGGAATTACAAAAAGGTAAAGTTGCACAAAAGCAAAGATCTGATAGGGGAAAAAACTAACCTGCAACAAATTTTGTGCTCATAAATCGGCCCGGCCTAGATCCAACTGAAAACTGCAAAGATTGGTTATTCGAGGGACTAAAACCGAATTTTAAAGTTGCAGAGACATCTCTGATTCTACTGTCAAGTTTTCTGGTTCCTGGAGAGAAGACGAAATATTTGATAAAACCGATAATCTGAACTGAAAAATGTGAAAGAAAACAGAAGAAGCTGACCATTAGAGAGGAGCAAAGCTTCCACAGAACTGTAAGTGTTAGCATTCATTTTGCTCAAAGAAAACACAAGAACCACAAATTGATCAATTGGATTGTAAATAGTGAAAATAGAGTTAATAGAAGGCACTTACTTTGATACTAAACATATTTTATATTAACCTTTGAAGGTGTTATGGAGCCAACTTAACTGGTTTATTTAATTATGCATTAATGTCTCACATCCACTGCATCAAACGAGGATTTAATGTAAAAGACAAACAGTACTTGCATATTTTGTTTTATTTAATCACAAAAGTGCGAGATATTTCGTGTACTAACAAAACTTTTACATAAAGTGTTAATCAACCGCATCCATAGTCTAGATCGGGTTTTGCAACAACCAATGCAAAAGGAATTGCAACTCTCTCTTTCACAACACAATGCACTTCCCCGTCTTCCCAAACCAAAAGTTTCCCTGGTGGACATTCGAATTCGATTGCTCTCTTCTCTTCACTTGCTAGTTTCCGAAACAAGTCAACAATGTTCAATTGTAGCTTCCTTTTGCTGAGATTAGACCCGAAACCAGACAAACTCAGCACAGAAATCACCCCAAACACGGTGATTATTTTCTTTGTTGCAGCAAAAATGAAACTTCCCGCCCCTTTGCTGGAGTTTTTGGAAGCGTTTTTCGATGATTTACTGATGGAATGATTCAAATATTTGTTCACAGAAGTTGGAGGCCTTGATTGATAAGGAGGAAGCGAAAGATCATTGCTGTACTCGACTGTTTCGCCTACAAATGCAGAGGCTTCATGTATTACTTCCAAGTCTGCTCCTTTGAACTTTTTTAGTTTGTCTGATAACATTTTTCGGCTTTGTTTGATCTCGCTAAGGGCAACTTCTCTTTCAAACGGCTGCCGTCGCTGCAAAACCTGGCAAATAACGAAGTAGAAGTTAAAGAGTATTGTCACATATTTGACAATAAACGAAAATTGTGATACACTAAAGACTTCCTTTCACAATCTATAGTGAGTTTCTAGAAAACATCCCTACGCTGCTAGTTAAAGTGGAAAATGTTTGGATGAATTAAACTTATGGAGGCAGGATCAATCTTTAAGTCCAATTTCATCCCTCACAAACATAAACACACAAATTTGAGATCAAATTTAATGTCTCCAAAGTGAAATCCAAATAACTTATAAGTCCTCAACTGAGATGTTCACTAATTTAGGCATAATAGCTGAAATTCAGCAAGCAGAAAACTAATTCTACTTCAACTTATTTTCCGTTCACTTCAGTACTTATCAGTTCAGTTCATAACTTATTAGTTCACAACTTCCAGATTATCAAAAGAACCAAATTATCTATGTCAATGCAGAACCCTAAACCTCAGAGAATTGGGAATTTTGGAAGAAGAAAAAAACCTGCAAATTAGAGAGCTGTTGCTCAAGGGATTCAAGAGCGTCCCGGATTTGCAGAAGTCTCTCTGCATCCTCAGCATCATCTTGTTCTTCGTTGTGTTTGGACTTGTTCTTTTTAGATAAAACAGAGTTGCCATTGGAGTATCTTATGGCATTAAGGGCAGATTTATGGATGCAATTGCTGATCTTCAACCTCAATTCCGCAGCTCTTGAAAGCACCAACTCAACTTCATTGCCTTCCATGGCTGCTAAATATCACATTTCCTTATGTGGGCTTTGCAGACATTGAGAAAAGCTCTGAGCTTTGGCTTGAGAAATGAGTTTTTCTGAGGGTTGGTTTGGTTTATGCAGCATAATGGCCAGCATACAAGTGATTGTGGTGCATTCTAAGCACTCATTTTTTGCCATGAATTTTACTTGACAGTTTGCACAAAATCTGTTGACATTTGACAGGCATTTATGCGAGGGAAAGGCTTTTCTTTCTGTTCTTATGCTTTTGTATTTATGAACTCAGTGGACACCAAAATATTGCAGACACCAACACAGTGGCAGGACTTTTTTTAGAGGAGCATAAAATGAATGCAAGAATGATTTTAGGGTTAATTACAAAAAATATACTTTCTATTTTAACTCATTGTTGAAATGATGCTTGTGCTATTGTTTTGATAAAAAAAGTGTATGTTTGTAGAAATTTAATAAATAATTTTTTTAATATTAAATTATATCGTGAAATGGAGCAATTGTATTCATTTTGTTATGAAAATTTATTGGTTAGTTAATAAAAATATAATATTCATTAGTGCAAAAATTTTAAATTTTTAATAAATGTAGGTAGTTTTAATTTTTTTAAACAAATATTATTTAATGATTGTTTTACGTCTATTATTATCTTTTAATTTTAAAAATATCTATACTTCGCAAAAACTTTCAAAATTTTACACTAATGTGTGTTACATTTTTATTAACTAACTTGTAAAATTTTAATGGCAAAATGAACATGATTACCACGTTTCGTGACATAATTTAGTATTGAAAAACCTTTTTATATTAACTTTTTTAAAACTTAAGCCCCGTTTTTAAAACTTAAGCCCCTTGTGTGAAAAAAATTACACAAATCTGGTTTTAAAAATGATTCAAAATATATGACATGTTTTTATAATTAACTTATAATTTTATAGATTTTTCCTTGGTCGTTGGCACGCCACCTATCAGTGCAACGCGATATATCTATTTACCAATTTCTTAGACTCGAAACGGGTTCAAGTTTGAAAAAGGGATCGTGTGCCTAAAGTGTCAAAGGCTCTCTTAGCTGCCTTTTCTTTCTTCGACTTGCCATTATAGGGAGGAAGAGCGAAACAAGAACACATTACAACGAAAAATTGTATATTGAATTCAGGAAGGACTCACACTCCCGTAAAAAAATATATTGATTCTCACCCAATTGGTTAAGCCATTGGTGCTATATGATTTAATTTGTGAATTTTTTAATTTTGAATTCACTTTGGAAGTTGTACTGATTGACCTACAAATCGTACTGTTTAGTAAAACATAAATTGATGAAAAAGCATATTTTTTCTAAAAGTTTTATAATAGCAAATTTTATAACTTTACATCTCACTCAACTTAAGAGAATTTCAATCTTTAAAGGCATCAAAACTGGAAGCAACCAATTACAGAATAGATAAATATTATACAAAGTGATAGCAACCAATCTAATTGCATAGTTCATTCAATAAAACTGCCTCTAAATTACAGGCAAAGACAATTGGGAATGACAGCTGAATCACAACAGTAACACTGATCATCATTCAAACTCAAATCTATTACTTCATACTTAAGCTCAACTAATCACACTCATTGCTGTAATTTCATCACTCAAACCCGAATACTTAACACTTAATCTTGAACCCCGAATGATTCCCCTTTCATTCCACATTGTCATCCCAGCATCAGAATCCCATTCTTTAGGCAAATTCTTTCGATACCAGATAGCGAAAGGTGAAATTATGAGGAATCCACTCTATGCTCTTGGAAAACTTTCCTTTTTTGGACTGCTGCATAATGTTATTCCTCATCGAACCAGGTAGTAGATGTTCTATCATTTCCATCAAACCAGCCAAACAAAGACCCGATTCTTTCGCAAACGACTCCACTATCCTTGGTAAGTGGACTTTTCGTTCTTTATATACCTTTAAAGTTGATTGAATGTACTCTTGTTTTGCAGCTTCCAAATCCTCAAAAATTCTCTTTGGAGTGTACACTCGAACCTATAACAATTTGCAACAAATTAACATGAGAAGACCCAAAAGGTGTGGCGAAATTACATTATAGAAAAACATACCGCTGGATCAGAGTAATTTCTGGTGCAAAGTGCGAAATACAAACGAGGTTCGGGGCTATCAATTGAATAGGCTTTCCTTGAATCTCCAACTTGAATTTTGCTTTCGAAGGAAACAAAATTCGAAGCCACTACAACCAGAACTAAATCGTGTTTCAATTCGATGGTAGAAATCTTGGTTGAAGTGCGAAATGAAATTGTTATAAAGCATACTTGTACGGGACGAAATAATCTGCACCTCAAAATTGAACTCTGGATCGTGTCTACATTCACAGTTTGGCCCCCAATGTTATATGCAGCCTGAGGATGGCAAATAGTACAAGACAATTATAAAATTTCCCGCAAAGCATTTTTTGTCTCGAAAAGAATTCGAAAGAAAACCTTTTCTCACCTTGAGAATCAAAGATGTCCTTTTCATGCTATTTTGTGGGATCCCGAAGACCAAGAAGGCCTTAAGAGAGATACAAATAGTTTCATCAGTTCAAAAACAAAAGCTAATAAACAACATTAACAAAGAATGATTCTCTATGTAGAACTTTACATGCATAACTAGGGAGTTATGTACATTGATCCAAAATGCCAACTTTTCCTCGTGTCTCAGTTTTCCCGGATCAACTGCTTCCAAATTAGACACAAGGGACCTGAAATTCAACAATAAAAATGAATATCTGCACGAAAAAATCTGAAGCATCTTGTCTTTATAGCGTTAAGACTCACCTGAACTGTTTTAGCATATGCTGTATATCTCTCAGCTTTGGACCGTCTCTACAAATCTTTTCCACCTTTGCCATTGAGCAGTAGGGTCCACTGAATTCCCTTGAGTCACCAATGTGGAAAGGGTTATGGCGAGATGAGTTGAAAGACAAGAAGTTCCCGTGTTGCGGGCTCCACAGCTCAGGCTGGCCTTGAGTTTGAAACTCGTTCACCGATGAAAATGAATCGGGAGAGGAAGGGTAGTTATGATCGATCAACGGTGGATCAGCCAATTCACAATAAATGGCTGAGATACATTTGATCATCTCCTCCGAAACCAAGTTCGGGTTCTCCATCACACGGTTGCTAATTGAGGTGCTGTGATGTTCAGCCAGACTTATGCAATTCGAATCATCTTTTCGAGCTTGCTAAAGAGACAAGAATAATGACCAATGGTTAGTGAAACTAAAACACGAAACATTGAAGATATTGCTGAAATATTAGACTAATCAAGTTTAAGTTACCTCTAGCATTGACAGTGGAAGGGAATGGTAAGAATCTACAGCATTTACTATGGATCTGAAGGACGACGAAGTTGCAGCTGAATGTTGAGATAATGAAGA
Source organism: Euphorbia celastroides (assembly GCA_948291685.1). NCBI lineage: Eukaryota > Viridiplantae > Streptophyta > Magnoliopsida > Malpighiales > Euphorbiaceae > Euphorbia > Euphorbia celastroides. The sequence goes on along the minus strand of CAOJBJ011931365.1, from coordinate 4,119 downwards.
GTAACATCTGTTGATACTCGAATCAAGCAGATTTTCATCGAATTTCTTAGGCTGATTAGCTTGATCAACTGTATTGCCTTCTTGTTTCAGACCATCTTGACTGTTAAAGACCGGAAATGGGCCTTTATGTGTACTTAAATTCCTTCGGGATCTTTCGTCTACTGATGATTGAGATGACATTTTCTGATCAAATGTTTTTCGATACAGAGATAGAAGGTACTGTTCCAAATAAACAACTTCCAGTTCTAACACTGCAATATCTTTGATTAATTCCTTGGCAGCCTGAAAATCCATGCAGTTTTGAATCATTTTGCTGCATATAGTTTCGGTTTTGGTTACCTCAGGGATTGAATTATCATTTGTAGTGTCATAAGAAAAAATCCTACAGCTCATTGCCCTTTCCAATTCCCGACGAACTGCAAACTGGTTCTGTAATTTGCCTTGGAGCTCTACAATCTAGTGTAAGTCATTGAAGAGACTCAAATTTTCGTGGTCAAATAAACTGAAGAAATACAGAACACAGATTTAAGGTTAGAGTTAGATATTTACCTCAGCTTTTAAAGAATCTTGAAGCTGCGTTTTAGTACATTGTGTTTGCTCGGCTTCAACCACCTTATCCAGCTGTCCCATTTTCTTCTATGAAAATATATATACACATAAATCACTATTAAAATCCAGATAACCAGTTAAACTAAGAGAATCTATAGGCATAGAAAAACATATCCCATTTGATAGATGAAGTCACAAGATTCGTACTGATTGAAGCTGATTATAAGCTTCAGAGGTGATATTCGGTTGGTTTTTCGCCACTTTTAGTTTTGAAGGGTTCACTGCCAATGGAAAAAATGGATCAATGGATACTGTATTGGCAACAAGAGTTGCTCTTAAAGATGCTAGCTTTATGTCATGGACAACCAAATGAAGGGAATACAGAAAAAATCTAAATGAAAGAGCTCAACTTTTATAGCTTTATGGGGTTTAAGAAAAAGTCTAATACCCCAAAAGTTGAATGAAAAAAGCAAAATCTCCACAGAGGCAAATCATCAAACAGGTTATGATCTTGAGAAAGGGACAGAAATTTAACCTAAATAGGTATTATACTCTTATACAATACACACAAAAATCAGATAACTTTTCCTAATTTTCACTCCAAACCAATAATTACCTCAACACAGAGAAAATTAACTGCAAGTAATCATTACTTAGCAATATCAAAAGAATGAAAACAAAAAGAAAAGACACCTATAAGAACATTTATGCCTTTGAAACTCCTAGTTGAATCTTTAAAAGTTGAAGCACCCCGCCATTGAAATTGGCCAAAAAACTGAGCTGAGACCCCACAGATGAAAATTCACTGAGATAGCATTAAATGCAAAGGCAAATAGCACAAAGGACGAATCCAAAAAAACATTTAATACAAAGAGAATAAAAAACCTTGCTTTAATGACAAACACAGGATTAAGACTACTCACTCAAATGGGTTTTCCCAATTTCATCAAAAGAAGAACCAAAATTGAACCCATTTGAGGATTGAATTAATTGAAAGAAGGAAACCCCCAAAACCCCTTTTTGTCTTATGGACAACGAGCATACAATAATGCGAAGTGAGTGTGATTTGGTTTGACTAGTCCCTTGACTAAGAAAGCAATTGGATCTTTAAAAATGGTGGGCTTTTTCCAATTTGCATCAAAAGAAGCAAACGGAGTCGTGGCTTTTCGATTCAAGAGAGTGTTTTAGTGCTTATAAAGTTCAAATGAAGCTTTCAAAAAGGGGAAACAGACAATTTTGATTAGTTCACTCTCTATGTATAAGGCTTTCCAGTTCATTGCCATCATGCTTTTTGCTACTGAAAATAACATTTTGAGTCCCTTTTTTCTAGGCTCTTACACTTTGAGGGCTTTTCTAGTTATTTTGTCACAAACTCTTAACGTAATACCATAATTTAGCTTTGTAGAATATATTTTCGTTCTTTGTACTGATGAATTACTCCCTCCAATCGTTTTAAAAGACATTTTAATCATAATCATTAAAATAAAAAATAAAGTTGTTACACCATCAAAAATTACTCATATTTCCTCTATATTTTCTTTCTCCGTAATTATTTAATTAAAATTTCATTTATACTTGTATTTAATAAAATATTATATAAGAAAAAATGATAGAAGAAGATAATGAAAAATATAACTTATCAATTACAAAGACCAAAACAAAAAGTCTAAAGCATCTTATAAAAAAGGATCAGAGTTGTTTGTCGCTTATAGAATAAGCTTCAAAATAGACCTTTCATTAATAGTATTATGGAAAATAATATCAAACGGACTCTAAATCTCTTATTTTTGAGTTAATTATTAATTTTTCACTTCAAACGAGTACTTTGAAAATTATTTATATATAGTAACTTGAAAATTATATATACGATCATTAATTAGTGTTAAGTACATTTCTAATGACGTTGATCACCTATGAAGATTGAATTATTGATAGAGATAGGCAAGATTATGCACTAAAAGGTGTTGGGCATGTAAAAACAAAGTAAAAGAAAGCTTTTAGGAAAGGAAAGATTGAAAAAAGTTTGGAGTATCAAAAGGGCTGAAAGGAATTAGGTCAAATTAAAGGGCAACAAAGAATTATATAATTTAACTTCATGCACATTTCTTTTTTTGGTGGGCTTACCATTGTCTAATGTCTACCTTTAATGTTTTTAGAGTATTCCCATTTATTTATGTTTGATTGAAATATTTCATGTGTTGTCTAGTCAACCAAGTCAAGATTAATGAGAAAGCTTGTTCACTTTTTTATACTTTCTGGATGATGTGCAAATTTCTATGGCAACACGATAGTGGTATATCAACCAAAATACTTGTGAGCTATTCAATACTTGATTATATAAAAGCTCGTTCAAATATAGTTTGTTAATTAAACAATTTATTTGTGATTAAATATTCGAATCATTGGTATAAGTGAGTTAAACTGCAGAAATATTTATTCAAAAGCTCGTAAAATTGATAACTCGCGAGTATGTTCATTAGCACGCTCGTAAGTATATTTAAGAAAAATCATATACTATTCATAATACGAGTCTTTATTGTGAAACCTTTCAATGTATATCACTTTTTTGTTATATCTTATATTAAAATAAACTTAGCATATACTTTTACTTGATGGAAAAAAATTGATATATATAAGTGCATATATATAGTAAAAGTGATTTAAAATATTTTAATAAATTAAACTCTAGTTCATGAAGTAGAACTATAACAGTTTCGATATTTGATTTAAATGAATGAATATGTCAGAGTGCATATAAAACTCGATTAAGCTCACTTTTTAAGTTTATTTTGAGCTCATTTGAATATAGCTCGCTTGTTTAAAACTCTAATAAACCTAATTTCAGTATGACGAAACATAGTTTTGATTCATTTTCAACTCTCAATATATATGATATAGTTTGTACGTTAATATAATGCTCAATCCTTATGGTATATATGCAATATCAATGATTGATTTGTGATAGCTCGTCAAACCACCAAAATAAAACCCTGCAAGAAAATAAAGTAGTTAGTGGCAAGTAGGGGTCGAATCCACGAGGAGCAGAAGAATACACAAGGATCTCTATTGAACAATTTATGTGTGACCGAGCTCTCTGTAACAATGATTGTGGGTGTGAGTGCAAAGAAATAAATAACAATAGATAAAATCAATAAACTAAGACGACTTAGCCGATGTGAGGTGTATCTGATCGCTGCCGTAATCACTAGACATGAGATTAGTGCAAACCGAGACCGTGATGCAGTTTACTGGGACCCCGGTAATCCACCATTGAGCGCTGCTACTGATCTTGTTGACTTGACTGAGCCACCGACTCCGACGTCGGGTAATAAGACTCCCGGCAGGCATTGGTTCACTTGTCCCCAGTCTCGATGAATCCGTTGCAGCACGATTACGGATGCCAAGACTGGATCTACTCTTGGTGACTGATACTGTATCCCTCTATACTCACACAATTACAGATGCAAGTACCGGGACGTTGGTGAGACGTAAGGCTTACCTCGGGCTAGCTAGACCTTTGGTGGAACTCACGGTCTCGACGCTGGGACTTGTGAATCAGTCTCGGTGTAA
>CAOJBJ011930755.1:0-14725 GCA_948291685.1 Euphorbia celastroides | reverse complement strand
ACTTGGGTAGCAGAACTCCACCACTTGATTTCTGTGCCAAAAATGCTTGTCATTATCAGCACAACAATTCAAAATGAGGAGGAATCCTCACTTGTGTGGCAGGTAATCAAATGAAAGAACACAATTAAGTTACCATTTTGGACATAAAAACTCAGCCATGCCAAACAAAAACAGATTGAAATGAAAAGCAGAACAAATAAAACATTTCAAATACAAGAGTAACAAGCAACTATATAGCATAACAAGTGAAAAGGAATCCTCGTTTTGCCCAGGTAACCATATGAAAAAACCCAATTGAGCTGTCGTTTTGGACATAAAAAAATCAGCCATGGAAAACAAAAACAGACAGAAATGAACAGCAGAACACATAAGCATTGCAAATGAACAGCATAACAGATGCAACAATGAATGAAAAACAACCTCAGGGAGCTGCTCGAGACGAATAAGGACTCTGTCAGCTTGGGGAACAACCTGAAACCTCAAAGTCAAGAAACGACCAAAACAAGAATTGAAAAGAAACAGAAAGCAACAGCACAATTTGGAATGAAAAGAGAGTAACTTGGTGGGTTCTCATTTCTTGGCAATTGCATTAATTTGGAGAGAATTTCTCCTCAATCCTAAAAACCCAATATACCGAACAATCACAAGGCGAGGGGAATTGAAGATGAAAAGCGAAGGGCATCGAGCTTACCAACAAGTCTGTGTTGAGAGAAAGGAGAGGCGCTTTTGACGCACAAGGGGTTTGGCACTGTGAGAAATGAAGACGCCGTGGATAAGAGTTTGCTGCAGCTGACACAAAAAGGACTCTTTTCGTTGAACCCTTTGAGCTGAATTTAAAATGTGTTTGATGGTGTATCCCTTTGCTGATATTTCTAGACTATTCTTGCTTCTTGTCTTTTACTTTCGTTTGCCAAACTACATCTTCAGCCCTCTCATTTCTCACTTTTTATAGATTGGCCTCTACTTCATTTCTAAATTCTTTAAATTGTTCCAGTCAGGTCCATACATCGGTTTTATTGAGTTGAAATCGAGCCCCAAACTTACCTAAATTTCAAGATTTTTTGCTCAATTACGTATCATGAACATGTTGGGTTGTTTTGTGAATTGTTAAAAGACGAAATTTATTTATCAATAAATAATTATAAAATTATTTATAAATTAACTCGAATAAAGGATATTCAATGTAATACTTCGAACATTTTGATTTTTTTTCATTTTCAACTCCAGAATTTAGTCCTTTACCCGACTCATTCGTATCAACTAATTAAAGGCTCATGACAGGTGATACTCCTAATTCAGTTTGCTTCATTCATGACTTGAGGATCAAACTTGTAACCTAGTGAAGATACTTAAAAACTTAATATCTCATTCCGCTAAATTGATAGGAGATTAATACTTTGATTTCATTGATCATATTAAATTTAATTAATACAAATAACACAAAACTACTATCAACATTATCCTAACTCAAGATAAACTATAGCTATAAAGTTGTAACAATACACAAAGATATAAGCTAGTTTTGTGAATCATCAAACAAAAGGAGCTAGCTTATAAACTTGTTTTAGCTCAAACCGAGTTTGTTTACAAAATACATGTTCGCTTATTTATTAACTGAAAAATTACAAACAATTTGACTATGAGGCATGAGCTAGTTTGAAATTGCTTTTTCCAAGTTGTTGTCCTCATTAACTCCACTGTAAAAAAATTTCTATAAGCATTAAGTTATAGTTTTGAGAAAGCAGTTTTTAAAACAAATGATCAAAATATTTAAAGTTAAAATACGTTATCATACACAAAGTTTGGGAGACCGACCATCGTGAAAGCCAAAGCAGGTGTACTTTGCTTCAAACATCAAAGAGAAAGCATCCACAATGGGCCAAGCTCAGTGGAACCCAAGTCCAATTGAGCTAAGCGACGTCATTATCTCTCTGTAGAAGCGCAGTAATTGTGCAGCTACTACCATTGCTAAAATGAAAGCTTGATTGTGTTCTTGGCTGTCACAACGGCTACTCGGGGCCACTTATTCCCTTTTGTCCTCTGCTTTTTGACACCCAAAATCAAAAAGTTGATCTTTTTCCACTTTCTTAAATTTGCATCGACATTATTTCTTTCTACATCATTGTTGGTTTTTTCTTCTTCTTCCCCCTTTTTCTCTATTTTTTTCTCAGGGTTACTATTTGAAGGTTGCTGATGGTAATGAAAATGGTCAAGGGGATCTGTTGCTGCCACTGGATTTTTCTCTTCCATCTTCTTCTTGCTGCTTTCGTCTGCTCTAAAACCCACGGTAATGCGTCCCATTTTTACTAAAGTTCGTACCTTTCCGCACATGTGCATCAATTTTTGCCATTTTTCTGCTAAACTTGTTGCTGTAGAATCAATGCTGTTAGGTTAAGAATGTGGATTGATTGGGAACCAAAGAATCTGCCTTATTGCTGCCTTTTTTTTGCTGGATTTGGGGGGGGTCTTTCTTGTTCTGTAGCTTAGGCTTGAAATGCTTGAATTCTAAAGTTTCTGCTCCCTGAAAAGGTAGCAACTCAATCTCTGAAAGAAATTGATTTGAAGTTAAAACAATTTAGGAGTAGATGGATGTTATTTTCCTATTCAAGCTGCATCTGAGACAATTAATCTTAGTAAGTTGAGGATAATTCTATCTGCTTACTATAAAAGTTTGTTGAACTGACATTAGTCCAAATAACCACCCCGAACATCTTAAATTAGATGTGTCTTTGCGGACAATGCCGAATGCTCAATGTTTTTTTAAATGTATAGAACATTGTGTTTAGAATTACACCATTTGCTGTGATTTCTTACTGTTCAGAGGCACAAGTGAGCATTCCAATTCACTTTTCTCTGTTGGTAATCTTGTAGTCTTGTCGACTAGTTTATATGACAAATTTTAATGGAGTTTGTCTACCTTGTATTCTTGAAACATCTTTCAATTCAATCTTTGTAAATTGAAGAGACACAATTCTATCTGCTTACTTTAAACGTTCACTGAATTGGCAGTTGGCACAATTTATATCTCTTTATCAGCACATTGCCACACTGAAGAATCTTAAATTCGACATGTCCTCACTTTGAATGCTCTATGTTTCTTCACATGTCGCCCCTAAATTAATCCTGTAGAAATTTACGGAGTTGAGAAGTTGGGGTTTACCTATAAAATCAAAGCCCATGTTATCAACTTTTGTATAGCAGAGGATACTTTGTGATCAGAACTTAAGCATAACCGATAGGCCATGGTGGTAATCTGCAAATTACTGATGATAGATATGTTTTATAAACAAATAACAATCCTCTAAAGTCGATATTTGACAAACAGGAAATCCAGCAAATGAACTTGTGGAGATCATCAACAACAACCGAACAGCCCAAAAACTTCGAGAGCTCAACAACAGCCCGGGTCTCGGCTGCATAGCCTTACAGTACGCTGAACTATGCAAGAACAACTGCAGTGCCAATGGAGCAGTAAACTGCAAGCCACCCGAAGACGACTTTACAGAAGTTTTCGCCCCCAACTGTGGTGTCGAGCTGCCAACTTTTGGCACCATTAGCGGCCTCATTGTAGGCTGCGAACCCAAGTATGTAAAACCGCCACAAGCCTTCACTCGAGTTCTTGCCAAAGACAACAAAACTCTGAGCCTTGTCCGTAACAAGACACACACCGAGGTTGGAGTTGGCTTGGTCGGGTTTCACAAGGGCCCTTTCTTGTGGTGCGTTCTGTTCAGTGATGACAAGATAAATAAGACGTTTGTGCTTGAAGATCGTGGCGTGGGAGTCAAGCAGAAGAATGGCTGCTACAGTGGGAGTAATTTCCCCTGCAGTAATGGGCAGAAAACCGGGTTTTCGATTAACAATGTGGTCAGCTTGGTTTTGCTAGAGATTGTTTGTTTGTTCCTATATCTGCTATAACTACTTCTGTACTATGGCTGAAGATTTTATACCATTGTTAGCATATCTCATAGTAAGGAAAATCAATGTAAGTTCACTCCTTGAATGGTTATGAACTAAGGTTGTATTCGTTTCAACTTATTTTCCATTCAGTTTAGTTTATTACTTATTCATTAAGTTTCAATTTAGTTTCATTTAGTCAAGCTCAGTTCTGCCGTTGGTCATTCAATCTAAAAGAATAGAGCGTTGATGCATTACTAGGCCAATTTGATCTTTTTGGTTGGATTTATGGCAGATTCTTTTGTTTACATATGCATTTAAGCCCATTGCAAGAATCTAACTCAAAAACTAGATGCAAGATTCTACTCTAACAGGATCAATTTGTCAAAAAGAATGGCGCTGAATCTATGGATTCCTTGTAACTTAACTGCAGTTTAACTCACAGTTAAAGCCTCGTTACCATTTTTTGGCCCACAGCACTTGTCTTAGCTGACTGATATATTAACTCCCTCTACAGATTTTCACATGACAGGTTTTCCTCTTATTAATTTCTCTCCTTTTCAATTTGTTAGATCACTATCAAAGCCATAAAAAATTGCCCATAAATATTTGTTATGCAATTAAATTTAGTATTTAATGAGAGAAAAGTTCGTTGAATGGAATTAGAGTATTGATAGCAATTTTGAGCCTCCTCTAATGCAAAGTGTTGCATGAATTACTCCACTTAACTTATTACTAAACTTTTCCTTGATTCATGTGCAACGAAAACTATGTCATATCCCAATCACTAAATACCGCGTGTTATTTTTTTCTAACTAGAAGCTGACACGCGGCATAAATGAGGTTGAAAGATAAAAAAAGACAAACTTTAAGGGGTTAAGAGAAACTTTTTAAAATTTAGAGGGGCAAATAAACTTTTAGTGCTAACTTTATAATGTTAAATTATACATTTAACTAATAATTTTTTACATACCACGTGAATTAGTACTACATATGACCTGTGACATTAATCAAGTTATAAAAAACATTCAAACACGTAAAAGTTCCTTTTTCCCATTATTAGTAAGACATGTTATTAAGCAAACACTTCAAGGTCAATATGATAGTAGGAAACATCTGTAGAACAATTTTTTACCAATAAGGCAATACTTTTGGTTTCATAGTCATCAAATGCTCATTTAAAAGAAACTGTATGCTCAAAATATACATGTAAATCAGACAAAAGTCATAACTAAAACAAGCCGATACTTTACCTACCTATCTTCCTCTCTACTTCTCACCACAACTAGCTAGTTTCTTTCCTTAATTTGGTCCACCTCAACAACATTTCCCCCTCAAATCTCCCATCTTACTTTAATATACCATAATTTAATTTCTAAAGCAACTCGCTTTTAATTCAACAATAACAGAATTCAACCCAAAACTAAAAACTACCTCGAATCACTCTTGAAATCAGGGGTGAAACTGAACCGAATTGCTTCGACCGATTTACCGATTTTTCATTATATTTTTTATCGAATGCTCTTTCCTAAGTGTAGGAACTACTGCAGTTGAATCAAGTCAGTTCGTTTGGTTCTGTTCGGTAGAAACAAATGCTCTCCCCTACTTGAAATTGCATAAAAATGTTTATGAGGCAATGAATTTGGAGTTTCTCATCTTGAAATCTGAGTCTGTAATAATATACTACAAGACAGACATCAATTGAACTCAAATCTTAGCCTTAGGATTAAAACTGTATCCCACATTACTTATTTGAACTCATCATCTATCTGCACAGTAAAAAAATGGCATCATTTTGTCGCAAATTCCAATCAAATTTTTGTCATTTCTCTTACTTTTACCTATTTTTTCTATAATATACAAACATGGAAGATGAAAATGGAAGCAAGGTATTAACTCACTTTGTCCACTCACCTCTGCCGTATTTTCCTCAGCTGATACGGCGCCGTTTACACAGCAAAAATATTGGCCTTCCTGAGTAGCGTATTTACCGTCATACCCCTGAGAACCAACGGAACATTTCGCTGATCTCCTCCCCCGCGCGATTCGCTTCCAAGTCGTAATCTCCGGCGGCTCCGATGTCGCTCCGGCGACTGCTTCCGGTGAAGAACCTGCCGGAGCTTCCGAAAGACACCGCGCGCGACGAAAGAGAAACGGAGAGTCTGTCTACGTATTCCTTGAGCCAGCTCCTCCCGCCGCCGATTTCGGCGGCTAAATTCAAATCCGCCGCCAATTGAGTCACCTGAGCTTCGATTTCTTTATCGGAGAGGCTTCTTCTGTGAGAATGCGTTTGCGTCTGTCTCGTGTTCACCTCCGATTCTTCATCGACGATGTAATCGAAGGAGCCGAAGGAGTAGCTACGAACATCCGCGGCGGCGGTGGTTGAATCGGAGGGCGTCTGGCTGCGGCTGACGGATCCGATTTCGAGGCGGAAGCTGTCTCCGTTACCGCCGTCAATGGCGCTCGAAATCGCCTTTAGAATGTCCGATTCCGAAGCGTGAATCGGAGATCGGCACAGAGGACAGCTCTGATTGGACTGGAGCCAGGTATCGATGCAGCTCACATGGAACGCATGGCAGCAGAGCGGCAAGAGGCGGAGGAGGTCCTGCGGTTCGAACTTCGACAGACAGACGGCGCAATCGCCGGCGGAGGCGGCGCTCCGGCGCTTAATCGAGCTGTAAGCGAAAACAGGGAGCGAGTCAATCAGAGAGAACACAGGGTCAACCTCGGGGGAAATACGGTTGGCGGCGGAGGAGGCGATGACGGTGACGTCGGAGGAGGCGAGGTTGCGGAGGAAGCGGCGGTTGAGGTGGCGGAGGAGGAAGCAGAGGGAAATCGAGAGGAGAAAGGTGATGGAGAGGATGAGGAGAATGACGAGAATGCTCGGCTTCAGATTTTGGAACGGAGAAGGAGAGGAAGTGTGAGGAGTCTCGTTTGCCGCCGGCAACGGGAGGAGAGTGGAGGAGAGAGACGGCGGCGACGGCGAAGAGAGCAGTGGTGCAGCCATAGCTCCGACGATTAATCGGTTCAGAAAGAGGAGAGAGATCAAACTCGATCGAGGCTTTTAAAGAAAACTTCCAGCGCACGTGAGCGGCACGGACGGGTAATATATGAGCCTATTTAGTTTAGCTCTAAACAAGAATTTTCAATTTAATTCTAAGTTGGTAAGTAATATTAACCTTCCATATTAGTATTGCACGTACATGAAATAATTTAGGAAATTTTAAAATTTCGGTTATTTCCTTATTTACAAGGAAAAAACTTACAACACATATTTTGTTGGAAAATTTCTTGTAATTTTATCTAATATTAAACAAAAAATTGACTTGTCTAGCAATGACGACTCAATTATATAATAGTAATTTTGATGACATTTTCGCATGGCATTCTTATAAGTTTTAAACTTATCGTGACTTTTGTCTCATATTTTAAAACATTTATAGAAACATAGTTATAAAACAATTGAATTTGAATGTATTCACATTTTCTATGGTAATTGAACAAAGTTTAGATCCTTGATTAACTAACTAAATACAATCAAAAACAAAATTAAAATTAAAAGCTTTTTCTTATGAATTTAGGAGCTAGAGAATCCAAATATTGAGCAATGAATGGGATATAGAGAGAATTTGAGGGATATATAGAGAAGTAGGCAGAGTCAATAAATGGCATTAAACCATTCATTCACCCAGATTTCCTGCCATTTACTCTATCTCAGTAAATACTTCACTGCTTCTCAGTTACTACTATTTTTCAAATTTCCCTTGCTTTTTGTGTTTTTTTAATTCATGGGTTAATATATTTTCTGATGTTTAGTTCATTTGGGTTGACTTTTAATGCGGTGAGTGAATGGATGTGGTGAGATAATGGGCTAATAATAATTGAAAATTGATATAAGAAAAATGTAAAATAGTAGAGCATAAGCATGGCATTATCCTTATAAATTATTGAAATAAAATGGCTTGCTTCATTGACACTCATTGGAATTTGCAGGGAAAAAAATGTTTTATTTGAAAGAGCATGACAGGCAAGGTCAGGTTGGTCGTGAATATTAAGTCCCATTGTATTTGGATTAAAGTATTTGAATTCACATGATTTTGTATTCATTCTAATCATTTTTTCCATTTCAACATTCAAGCCTCTTGTTCTTTACTTTTGTTATATTTTTGCACTCGTTGCAAGTTATAGTTCACAAGATTCATCCCATTTATGTTCATTTAGATGTTATTAGCACAATAAGTGATCCACTCAATGATATCATTTAATGGAAGTTCCATAAAATGGAAGAGATTTACATTAGAACCTACAAATTATCGTCACGGATACCTAATTCCATCTAACTAATTACATTCTTTCATATATGCATGATAAAAGTAAAATCAAGTTATACCTTTAATTGTATTGAAATACAGAATTGTATAAAGCTTTTTTTTCCTTTTAAGAGCTTATTTAATATTGTTCTGTCTCCAAAAATTGGTCTTTCAAACTGTTCATATAAACAATATATTTTAACTTTTGACAATGTATTTTGGTTCCTCGTACTGACAAATTAAGAACTGTAAAAACCGCTTTCTCAAAACTATAAGCTATCGCTCATAGGGAAAGGTTCAAAATAGAGCTTTTGGGGACAACAACTTGAAAAAGAAATCCCAAACTAGCCCTAAATTATTTCTTTTTAAATTTCATTCGGTATTAAATCTTAACGTTTACACAAACTTCAGCATACTTATTTGTTCAGCTCACGACGATCAAACGCCTTTATTTTTAAGAACTTCTTATAAAATTATTACTACTAGAAAATATAAGATTTGGAGGAATGTTTTCCTTGTAGATAGAAATAGTCTCCATTTTCATATTTCTTTACATTATACACTACGGATATGTAATGGTTAGAAGTAGGAAATACGGTTGAAGGGTACGCAAGTAAGTCTTTTATTTTCTCAACTGTAATCACTTTCAGCCAAAAATTAAAATACAAGTCAAAATACAATGTAAAGTTGAGAGAATTAGCTGAGCTAAAAAAAGGGTCTTATCTTAACTTTGGAAGAAGGATAGAAAATGTAGAAAGGACTCGTAAAATAAAACCTCCAATTTAGGTCAACCCCCAGCCGAATTGGACTGGTAAATGTTTCTAATACTACAACACTTGTGCACATCTCAGGCAAGTAACTTGTCAATAAATCAAATGTCATTCCATCTATCTTCAATTTCTCTAATATTAGCTTCTAGTAGTAGAAAAAAATGGGTCGTTAAATGATTGACCAAGATTCATAAAAGTTGCCCTATTTTTTAGTGCATTTAAACTCCTAAACTTGTTCTGATAGTCTTTCACCCATTTGATCTTTCGAAAGTTTTCCTCGCTTTCCTGAACTCGTGAAGGTTTACTTATTAGCATCTTTCAACTTATAAAATGCATCATTTTACATCCTAAATACCATAAATTGACTTTTAAATAGCTTGATTTTTCAAAGATTCCATTTTTCTATTAAACCATAAGTTGACACGTGGAATTTCAGGATTTAAAAGCACTTTTTAGATAAGTTCCGGAAACGAAAGACTCTTGTAGACAAATTCAGGGGTGAGAGGCTATTAAAGGAATAATTCATAAGAATACATATGCATTATGCCCTCAAAATACCATCCTTGTTGAGAGGGCATTTTATTCAAAAAAAACGAGGGCATTGATTTTTATGTATAACTAATGCAATGTAACCGAATTCAGGAGGTAGCATGAAACAAATGAAAGTTGAAGGCAAAGTTACCAAGTTCGAGGACATAGCATGTATTTGACCTCACATTACATAACATATTATTACGGGGTGTTTCTCTTGCTTATGGATTATAGCTTATTATTTATAATCTGATTTTAGCTTATTAGAGGGTTTTTGATTGTTTTCTTTAGCTTATAAGTAAAAAAGCAAAAAACTCTATTTCAAAGCTTCTCAAAAAAATAAATTATAATCCAATAAGCTATAATATATAAGTCAAGAGAAACCTGAATAGCTCAATGGCAGCATAAATGAAACACAGGTAGTAGTTAGACCAGGGCAGGCAGAGCCATTAAATACTGCAATAGAACAGCACAGCAACCAACATCATTTAAGCTTTAGGACCGAACCCAATAAAGATGGATGAGCTTGGAACTCGCCTAACACCGACACCTCACTTCACTTCACTTCACTTGTGCCGAATATTACTTACTGCTCTCTCTCTCTCTCTTTTACTTTGCTTCCTCTGCACTCTTACAGCCCCAAAAAAACATGCCTGTAGGCCCCATTGCCAAACAAGCTTTTGCCTTTTTAGAAGAAGATGATTGTCCTCTGAAGAAGAAAAGCATGCCCACACTAAAATAAGATACCAATCTTTTTTTCTAGTTCTGGTTTAGCATCTGATGATCTTACAATGGTCAATCATTTTAGTGCCTTTTCGGCTGTTGATCAAAGTCAATTATCCAGTGAAAGTGACAAAAAGTTAAATTCTTCTACACAGATTGATTTAGCATATCTCAGTCTAGCTGAGAAATGGACAGGTAACCGGTAAATGGGCATGTGTCGATTTTTCATTGGTCGGGTTGTTGATCTGTTTTGACGACAAGTGTCACTTGGCATCCATTGTGTGTCCCCCAATCAGATGAGAGAATGAGTTTGGTCATTTTCAATATTTTTTTCACAAATCACAATTCATGAGATGGTTTTCTAACAGGACTCGAGCTTTAAGAAAAAACAAACACAGATACCTGATTTCCAACATGTCTTGGCTACTAGATGGAATATATGTCTTGTCTTATATGTGATAGCTATACATTCAGGTTCTAAGATAATTTTTTAAGTTGTAATTTGTCACTAGTATAGATGGTATGGGTTGAACTGTTCTAAGGAAGATCATACTAACCGCCCAAGTAATTAAGCGAGAAGATACGACACCTGCTAATCGATACAACGTTTACAGAAAAATGTTGGTCATGTGAACATTTCAAATTGAGCATAGCTTGGAAAATGGAAAAAAATCTGTCGTCCCGTTTCGGTGTCTTTCCGTTCATTGTTTGACATGTGACACTTCTTTCCTACATGTCACTTTCTCTCTCTTGAATATAGCTTATGTGTCAAACTTTGAGTGGAATACACCAAAAGAGACACAATAATGTAGACATGTGTTTTCAAGAACTTTGTCCAAAATCCATGCATGGTTACTTATTTCAAGGGTGTACTCGATATAATCTTCAGGAACAAGAATTCTTTCTCTCAATTGCTTCCATACCGTGCGAGTTCAGATTTCAATTTGGCAAAAGTTAGGCTCAGATTCTTTGCTCTTTTACTACCCTTTGAGTGGGGATAATTTTGTACCCAATTGTAGAATATATACAGATTTAAAATAAGTGCTTCTAACATACTTTGACTTGAAGATAGGTCTTCTCTTTTTTCCAAAGAAGGGATTATCCAGACAATCGACAAATGAATTTCATTTCACCTTTAAACTGGCAAATTAGATCGAACACTTGTTTTTCAATTGATTCCCACAAGCGACCAGTTTTCACTCAAAATAACAATAAGCTCATATTATACCTGTACTTCCAATTTCCAACCGTAAGCTCGTTTCCAGCATTGCAAGACCAAATCAAAGCTAGCTAGTTTCAACTCTCAATTCTTCTTTTCCGAAGACAAGTAGGCAATAATCTACTAGCCAAAGAGCTAACCGAAAACAACAAAATTAAGCATTGAGCATCTTCAATAACAACTCCACATATACTTTCAAGATCTAAAGTCAAGATGTATCAAAAAAACTTGAACAAAATCTAGAACCAAAGCACTTAAATTACTCAAAAATCCAGCAACAAAATCTCAACCAAGCTTCACTAGAACCTTCTACATGATGCCCTTGCTTATATTGCAGTAAAAGCCTTCTTAGCGCCTCCAGAGGACCCTGCTGGAATCACCTTTAGCACATTGAACCTCACTGTTTTCGACAGTGGCCTGCCATAAATACACAGATATTGTTACACCCATTTTCAAGAAGCTAAAAATCAATAACAGCAACCTCGATGAAATTCAATTGTGGTTGAGAACAAACCTGCACTGGCCAATGATAACATGGTCTCCTTCTTTGACACGGAAGCATGGCGATATGTGGGCAGGGATATTTGAGTGGCGCTTCTCGTACCTATACACAATTTTCCACCATTTTACCATGTGGTCAGGAAAAAAAGCCGACACCTTCAAGAAGGTGATAGTAGAGATTGTTAACCGATTAACAAACACTCACCTCTGATACTTCTTTATGAAGTGAAGGTAATTCCTCCTCACAATGATGGTTCTGTTCATCTTAGCACTGTGGCATGTACCAGCCAAGATACGCCCTCTAATGGAAACAGTTCCAGTGAATGGGCATTTCTTATCAATATATGTACCTACCAACAGATACAACATCAACAACTTGATAGCAAACACTATCCAACTAAAGATGCTATATAATACATGAGCAGTGTTATTCTAGACAAATTTAGAAGGTAGTTTGAACTCAGAGAAATGTAAAGCATTTGTGAGAGAGAATCTAATTTGCTCAAACTATAATAGCACAGTTTGATTTAGCTAATCTCAGTCATGAGTGAAAATGGGATACAGGAGAACCAAGGCGATATTCATGCAAAAAACAGTGATGTTCTATGAGGACACTATATAATCTTCACAAACAAGAGTCGTACGAGGAGTGTTGTCAACGTATTTCAAAACAAATAAAAAACTAAAATATCACGTTTACTTGCAAAATACACAAACACTGTTATTTCAGACAAATCTAGAAGTATAATTTTAACTCATGGAAATGAAAAGCATTTGCGATAGGGAATCTAGCCTGCTTAAACTATAATGGTACGGTATGATTCAACTTATCTTAGTCATGAGCTAAAACAAGGTACATGAGAACAAAGACGAGTTTCTTGCAAGTACAGGGATGCTTTATGAACATTCCTCAACAACTATAATATTTGATGCATATAATTTGTAACAAAAAAAAATCGAACAATTAATACTTGTCCAGGCAACAGTTTTGTTCCAGCATACGGTCTAAGTAGCTATCTAGACCTATGAACTCAATGAGATTACAATACAACTTGTGAAGACCCATCAAATTGCTTGTTTAAAATATATGCAGCACACGGTAGCGATTCCAAAAAAATGGTTACAAAAAGAACAAACAGGTAAATGGCAAATCCCGAAAACAAAGCACACTCGACAAGAGGGAACAGTCAGAGCAAGCAAATCAACGCAGCAAACCTTCAATGGCCTCTCTTGGGGTCTTGAAACCCAACCCAATGCTTTTCCAGAAACGGTTTCCACCTTTGCCTGGCCTCTTCCCCTTCCCGGATTTCTTGGAGCTGGGACACTCACAATCATTTAGAACACAACATTTCACAGCTCACAACATTCAAACACATATGCAAGAAAAAACGCACCTCAAGAAAACCTTCGGTTGCTTCAAAAAAGCCTTCTCCGTCTGAATGAAAGAAACAGATCGAACAAAAACAAAGTAAGAACAACATCAAAGATAACACAAATTGATGTTCCAGTTTAAGACTGATGACAACAAATCTCATCTCTTCCAATCAAAACCAGTGCAAAGCTAAATCAATTTAACATCATTCAGCTAGCAATAAAAAAACAAAGCTTCAATCAAAAGCAAATTACCTGTTCCGCCATTGTTGATGATGATTCGTCGATGCAGTGAGGAAGAAAATTGGGAGACTGCAGCCACTTCAGCTGAAACCCTAATTGCAGAGTGGTGGTTATATAGCAGGCTGATTGGTACTGAATTGTAATGGGCTGAGAGGTCCGATAAACAAAAGTTTGGTTCTTTTTCAATTTGGGCTAATGGGTTTGAACCGAATTCAGGCTTCATCAAAATTAATTTGAGTATAGTTTCAGCTTTCAACCAATATCAAGCCCGAGCTTCCTTGAAGATGAGCTTACCAGTGTTTGCAAGTGCATCTTCGTTAAATTTTTCACGAGTTTAAATTGAATTCGAACTTGGTCAAACCAAGCTCAAAGATAAACTCGAATTTGGTTTGTTCAAGTTTGAACGAAATTCCAGCTTGTTTAAAATTAAGTTCGAGCCATACTATAACTTAGTTCAAAACAAACTCAGCTCTATTCATCATAGTTTTTGACATGTTCGCTAGATTTGTAATGAACATAAGAGGAATTTTGAGCTTGTAGTGATATTAAAATTACTTTTTCACCTTACAAACCAGGTCTTATCGTATTCAATTTTTCTTTAGAAAAAAAGCTTAAATCTTATAGTACATAGACATCTATGCATGTATTTTTGGTTTTACATGAAACAAAACAATATATATTAAACGTCAGGCACGGAGACAGGGGGAGCAGCCGCTCCCCCTTCGCCGGCGATTTCCCCCCTCCACTGAGTTATGGACTCCTAAGGGGAGCGGAGGAGGAGTCGATCATCGGCGTTCGCTAGAGGAGGAGCGGCTCATCGGCGTTCAAGATACAGAGGAGGCCAGGAGGAGGAAGGGAAATGGGAAGGGTGAAACGGTACGTTTGGAGGTTTGGCTGGAAAAAATGGAGATTTGGCCGGGAAAAATGGAATTTTGGCCGGAAAAAACCGAAGTTTGGCCGGAGAACCTCGCCAGAAAAAATGGAGGTTTGGCCAGAAAAAATGAAGGCTTCGCTCCGCTGTTCCTTAGAAAATTTTCTAGATCCGCCACTTTGGTTCCTTGCTTCCATTTTCATCTCTACTTGCTGAAATCCCAATTTCCCCTTTCTGTGACCCTAAAACAACATTATTCCCATATGCAAGCACACACTAGAATCAGCATATA
>CAOJBJ011929936.1:0-16557 GCA_948291685.1 Euphorbia celastroides | reverse complement strand
TGAAAAAGAAAAAGGCACTCAAAAGTCAAGAAAAGTGAACTGTTTTAGCTTTGAATTTGTTTCATATCAATTCACATAATAACGGATTAATTACTTTTATTAAACAATATGTATAATCCCAAAAGGTATTTAAGAGATTAGAGTTTCATCAATATAACGAGCATTTTTGTTTCGTAATCAAGCAATGTGAGATATTTTGACACATCCCCGTATGTTTAAATATCTTGGCGCATGAATCATCATCGGGTTATTATGAGGTGTCTCATAATGGGGTTGACTCAACACTTGCTCATGGTTCTGATACCATGTTAAAGACCCATGTGTAGTCCAAAAGACACATTAAAGGATTAAGGTCATTTCATCAATATAAGAAGCATTTTTACTCTTAGTTGTGGGATATTTCAACAACTTTTATTTATAGCAATGGAATATTGGCACTAGTTTTTTTTCAATATTAGGAGTCAATATTTAATATAAGCGTTGGTCGAATAAATAACTCTATCATTAATTATGTTAACTCAAACAAATTAACATAGGTGTTTTTCAATATTCTTCCAAATTTTAATTTGATTTTTAAGTTGGTTTGGTGATCCATCGTAAATCTACTTTTTTTTTTTAGTAACAAAGAGGCATTTTACTTTAATTGTTGATTGTGGGGCTTGAACCTATAATCCCATATTTATTAAATTTCCTAACAAATTATGGTGGTCACTAGACTAAATCTAGTGATTCACCATAAACTTACTTTAATTTAAGATTTGTGATAGAAAAATATTGAAAGACATGTTGGGATGAAAAATTAATTGGGTGATTACTTACAAGTGTCCGTAGATTTTGTCAAACAAATAGATATTCTTACGGATGTTTATTTTTTCCTTGCTATTACTAGCAGTTCTCTTTCATTCAACAAAACAACTGTTTAGTGTGATAAAAAAACCCCAGCTGGATTAATTTACTTAAATATTTGGTTATGATTATTAGATAATTATTTTTAATTATTTTAGATATAAAAAGTTATAACTTGCAATAATAGCAATAGTATTACTCTAGAGTATCTTTTAGGCCATGTTTTTTAGGACTGGAAATAACTGAAATGAATTGGACTGAATTTATTGGAGTTGAACTGAATTTGTTAAAACTGAACTAAACTGAACTGAACTGAACCGAATTTGTTAAAGCTGAACTGAACTGAACTTATTAAAACTTAATAGAATTTAGATAATATAAATGTGTGATATCACTTTATTAAAAAAAAGTACACAATATAGAAAATAATTAATAAATTAATTAAATTTATAATAGCAATTATTTATATCAATTAATAAAAAAGTCTAAATAACAAGCAAATTCATGGTATTAAGTACGTTAATACTAAGAAATGACTAACTTTTAATTTTGTTAAGATTTATATTTATGCATTTTTTACTCATTTAGTAATTAACAAGTAACTTTATTATAAATTATATTAAAGAATATTGTCAAAAATGATAACAATATACTAGAAAATGTGATATGTGTAAAAGTGCATCAATTTTTTATGGGTTAGTAATAAGTAAACAATATTGTTTTACAAATTCATTTTTATTTATTTTCATTTATTATTATTATTATTATTATTATTATTGTTGTTGTTGTTGTTGTTGTTGTAGAAGTTTGTTGGAACTTATTAGAGCTGAACTGAACTGAATTTATTGGAGCTAAACTTAACTGAATTGAACTTGTTAGATCTGAACTGAACTTATCAAAACTTATTGGAGCTAAAGTGAACTGAACTTATTTTCTTTATTTTACGTCAAAGAAAACAATGCTTTAATGTAATGTTTAAAATTTAAATAACCGCAGGGTAATGATAAAATGTGGAACAAGGTGAAATTTAAGAATGTCTAAAAACTAAAATGAATAATTTATACCAATTAAGTCTTGATTAAGTGATATATTTATTAATAGTGGATAGAGATGACTAATGATCAAATTTTGCTCTTGTAAATATCCCACTCCCAACGAAAATTTACAATACAAATCCAGTTAGATTGCACACTAACAAAGTTATTTTTTTCAACTTATGAGTTCATTTATTTATGCAACAAAATTCAATTGAACAAATAAATAATGTTGAGCCTAATAGAAGTGTGGACATATAATTCCGAAAATAAAATGTATGATGAGTTTAAAACAAATAGCACCCAGTTTCATTCAATGGCAAAATTGATGTATGAAGAATTTTTCATAAAGGGGAATTTGTGATTTTAAAAGCTTGCATAAATATTTTAGAGTAATGTTGTTACGTTTGATATTTTAAACCATTCAATAATTTAGTAATTAATTTATTGCTTAAAAATTATATAAAGATTTTAGTGATTTTTCGAGTTTTTTTATCTTTTTAGGATTTTTTAAGTTTGTTAGCATAGTTTAACCAAATCTTTTAGAAAATTATAAATTTTATAAATAATGCGCACTATATCCTTTTAATTAAATTATATCGGAAAATTCAAATTGAACCTAATAAAATTATTCACCCGTTTAATTATTTTAATATTAAGAATAGTGTAGTTACAAACTTTTAACATTATGGACCCCTCTAGAAAAAATATCTTTAGACTGTAAATTTTACAAATGAGAAATTTTCAATTCACTTTAAAATACATGACAAACAGTATTTTTTTTGTATAATAATATATTTATCGAAATGCTCAACATTGTGATTGTTAAAAAATGAACACAGATTCAAAAACACAAATTCATGCTTACTGTCTTTTGATATCTTATAATTTGGGAACATAATATACAATATTATTCACGAAATTATATTTTATATGCAGATGTGTAATGAATGTCGAAATCAAAAATTAAATTCACTCAATTATCAGTTTAATCAATAAAAACAAATTAAAACTAAAAACACAAGCCTCCATTCCCCCAATTTTAGAGCCCATAAACTCTCCGTTTGCTTCCCCACTACGGGCATCCGACGCTCGAAATTCGGCGACCACCAGTGTTTTGAGTGCTCTTTTCACGGGGAATTAAGAACCCAAAAATTCCACGAGCTGCACAGGGTTGAAATTTTGCACCGTCCATTCAGCCATTTCCATCATCGCCGGTCTTCGGAGCTTATATCTTGTCTTTGTTGTTTCTTCTCCAATTTGGCCAAGGTTAGCAATCTCTAATTTAGCATGAAAAATGATAGAATTTAGTTTGGTTAAACTTAAAAAAATTGCGATTAATTTAGTTTCTGTTTTGAAGTTAATCAATCATATGTTCTCAATTGGTTTTAGTAATTGATTTCTAGTTGTGGTTCTTTTATATTGAATTAAATATTGAATCACGGTATATTGTTTGAAATTGTGTTGTTCTGTTCGAATATAATTGATGTTTTTGGTTGAGTTTATTATTGAATATTTGAGAATGCATTAGTTATTTGATAATAATTATTTTGTTTTGTTATTTTTAGGGATTGAGTTGTTATGGAGATTTTTTTTCAAACCTCTAAAATCGGCATTAGGATCTTCTAGTCGCATTAAATTGTTTTTGTTCATTTAATGGTAGGTCATTGATGAAGTTTCTCTAGAATTGAACCGTCCGTCGTTTCAATGCTGAGTTGTTGCAATGCATTATATGTCTTCATCCTTCAAACTCTTTTGCTAATTACGATCACCATGCTATATTGCGTCTTGCTGAAATATATTCTGAAGATTTTTCAAGTGTAGAGGTGATTGAGCTTCACTTCCAGCTCCAACTCTACATTGATGAGATGAAAATGAATCCAAAGTTTTCTGGCCTTAAGGATTTGGGAAGTATTGCAAAAACATTTGTTCAGAATGACTTCCATACTTTGTTTTCCTTTGGTATATCGTCTCATAGAGTTAGCTTTGATCCTACCAGTTGTTATAGCTAGTGTCGAGAAAGCCTTTTCTGCAATGAATATAGTTAAAACGGATTTACGCAACAAGCTCGGAGATGATCTTTTGTCAGATTGTTTGTTGTGTTACATTGAAAAAGAAATATTTGAAAGTGTTGAGGATGAAGCTATTTTTGCTATGGTTTCAAAACTTGGCACCTCGTAGGAACATGTTACCACCACTTAAGAGGGCTTGTACTTTGTTTCCTTTTATAGGCAAGAAATAGATATTAATAGTTGTGTGCTTTTATTATTATAAGGTACGAATCTAGTTGTTTTTTATTTTATTTGCTTGATAACCTTTTTATTTATATCTATGATATTAGTTTCAATTATCAAAGCAATATTTTATATCCGCCGGAAATTTTTTTTTGCCGGGCAGAATCGCAGTCGGCGGTTACTGGCAATCTGCCCCACCCCAATGTTCACCCTGGCTCCGCCACCGGTGCCATCAATTCATTAGTTTTCATCAACGGAAACGAATTTGGTATTAGTTTTTTCTGATTCCGCTTCAGTGATTTTAGCTCAATTAAGAATGGTGGATTATTTAGCATTTTTATTGGTTTTGCATACATGCTACCCAGTTGCTTAAACTCTTATGAGTATAATTGACGTATTTTTTATTCCTTCGATTGTTGCATGTTCAGTTGATTTCTATTGGATATCTGGCTAAATGCAGTTAGACTTTATATTAGTATTTTTCTAGAGCGAAAGAAGAGAGTTCAAAAGACTGCTCTTTGCTAAGCCGATTAATGTTGATGTTGAATAAATGTCAGGTAGATTTCAAAATATGCTGTCACCAATTTGGAATTTCACTTGATCGCTTATTTTGCTTTAGCTTGTTGGCTTTCAGTTAAATATATACTTAGGGACGATTTGGAATTGCTTTCCCTAGAAAGCAGATTTTGACATTCGGAGATCAATATGAAGCTAGCCCTAATTATCTGCTATTAATGGCCAAAATTTGTTGTTATGGGGAAAGCTTGTAAAAAGGAGCTTTTTAAGACATTAGCATAGGAAAGCAATGTTAAACTGACTGTAGACTAGAATCAAATTTGACTTTTCTCTCCATTTTGTTAACTAAGCCCCTTCCGGATACTCATTAACATTGTTAACGTCCCAGGTGTGATATCTCCTACAGTTTGGTCTGGGGGTTAAGGGACATCGTTGCTTGTTTGGACTAAGTAATCAAGTCTAGTAACCAAGTTTGATTAAACCCTTCTGCATAAGCCCATTACCTCAACTGACCCAGCGAGTGAAATTCTCTTCCCTTATCTCTTTTCTTTGTGTTTCTATCCACTCCAATCACAACAGCAGCACTGGCAGATTCCTGCCGTTACTACCTCGATGTAGCATTTTTGTTGCTGTTGTAAGACTTTGGACCCACCCTGAGAGCCTTCTTCTCTTTCAACAGCAAACCCTTTTTTTCTTATTCTAAGTCTTTTAAATGGCTTCGTCGGCGTTACTTCAATTGTATTATCTAAAATTGACCTGAATTTCCTCTTATGTTTGTTCGTCCAGGTTATTCTATTGAAATAGGGTAGAAATTCAGTTTTATCTTACTTAATTTTTATGTTTGATTATCTTGTTTTAATTCATGTTCTGTGATCTTCTGGTTTGCATCTTTTGATTTTATTATCTGGTTTTGTTGAATTTCGTCTCATGGATGGAAATTGCTGCTGATTGTTCATATTATTGATCTACAACTGCTTTTTATGGCAATGATATATTCCTTATGTTTATATTACTTTTAATTATTGCTGTTTTATGGAATTGTAAATTGCTACTTGGGAATCCATCTTTTAGTTGAGTTTCCTTTTTCAATCTTTTTTTGTGAATCCAATCCCCTGCTTGAATTAAACAGCAACAAAGCAGTCAATGGGAAATGGATTCCCTTCCTAGAATATATCCAAATGCGTGGAGGAGGTCCATAGATACTGCCTTCCATTTTCTTTGTTTCCCTTTGTTGATTTCTCTGCATTACTCTTTTGCTAGTACTTGTTTATGGCATGATCCATCAACTTCTCCTGTTAACATTAATAGTTGTTTATCTTAGGTTTGATTACTATGAAAATGTCCTAAAACAAAAGAGGAGGAAGCAGAAGACAAAGATTTGAATTTTGAGATGCTAAACCGAATTTCTAGGTGTAATTTCTGCACTGCTTCTACTGCTGTTCGGCCATGGCTTTTTGTTGGCTTGGGAAATCCTGGTGAAAAATACAAAGGAACTCGTCACAATGTATGATATCATGTTATGCCATCTGTCATCCCCAGTATTGGGTGTTTTTCTGCATCTAACTTATATGCTTGGACATGGAAGCAGGTAGAATTTGAGCTAATTGATGCGTTTGCTGAATCACTAGGGATTGCAATGAAGACTGTCCACTGCAAAGCTATCTTTGGAGAAGGTTTTTTCTAATTTTCTTAACTTATGTACATTACCACTTGCCTATATGATTGTAGAACTATGGGCCACCAAATTGCATTAATGAAATTTGGTAAACTGTTGCAGGGTTTGTTGGTGAAGCACCAGTTCTTCTTGCTAAGCCTCAAACATATATGAATTTGAGGGGTGAATCGGTAAGTTGTGTGGGTAGTTTACTTATTGTGGTATAAAATCATAAGCCTGTAATCTCTGTAGGTGAAGGCCTTTTTGGTTTTTCTTGTTTTCCATTTCTGATTCTTCATGCATGCGTGGAAGTAATTTTTTTCTGCACTGAAAAGTTTTGGATAATATATGTGTTTGACATGAAAATGATGTTTTTATCTTTTTTAATAAATGTAGCATTTCATTTGGGTAAAATGCAAGTGATACAGTGCCTATGCTGCCAAGATAGCTTGAGAAATATTGGTCTAGGCCCCCAATCAATTTTCTTTGATCTACCTTTTTCTGCCTAGACGACAAAGAAGAAAAATTCTTTTCCTCATTTTGCCGTGTGATACTCTATGGATCAAATTAGTGTTGGATTTCGGTAATGGGTGTTTATGTGTGCAGAAAGGAAAAATGAGGGGTTTTGGAGGCAGTTAGCTACGAGTATGGTTATCATCAGTATCTATTCACTGTTACTTATATACTTATGTTGAACTAGAAATGTTGGGGAATCTTTTGGTCATGTGCTGTTGTTCAAGGAAAGTAGGATTAAGTTATTTTTGTATCTTATCTGCAAACTTTGCAGACTGTACACATTGTAGAGATGAGAGAGGTTTCTCTCCCTGTGAGGCTTTAGCTTGCTTGTGTTATTACAATTTCTGTTCATTGCATTGTACAAATAACATATCTCATTTCCTTGGTTTATTTCCTTTCACTGTCTGTGCATCTTGGGTTTCTATTATCATCATTTAGGTGGTTTCTTTTATCAGATTCTGATGGAAAGTAATGTTCTGTAGCCAATGTTTGAGCATTTTTATTTGAAAATGTAATTTTAACTTCAAATGTGTGAAAAACAATGAGTTCGATATGGGTGAAATTCATCCGTGAAAACACGAAATTGTAATGAAAAAATTGCATCTTTCTTCCAAAATGCAGGCAGGACCACTTGCTGCTTACTACAAGCTACCTCTTAATCACGTTCTTGTGGTAATTTACTCGCTTCTAGTTTTGTTTCCTTTCTCGAGGCTTGTAGTGACTTTGAACAACTGATATCCAACATTACACGATTGCAGGTACATGATGATACGGACTTGCCATGTGGAGTGCTCCGACTTCAAGCCAAAGGGGGCCATGGAAGCCACAACGGGTATTTATATCTTATTAGGCAGAATTCTGCAGCATACGAACAAAGAAACATCTGTTGTTTACCTATTTGTTTGACTTTTTTCTGTTACCAGACTGAAGAATGTCATCTATCTTTTTCGAGGAAACAAAGAGTTTGATCGGATGAGAATAGGTTTGCCAGAATCTCTGATCAATCAATACATACGTTTCCTTAATGCCTTGACTTAAGATGAATATAATGTTAGTTATATTTTAGGGATTGGGAGGCCTCCGGGTCAAATGGATCCTAAGGCTTTTTTGTTGCAGAAGTTCAATGCAACAGCTCGAGGGCGAGTAAGTTTGTGTTTTATAACAAGTCCATTAAGCTTGTCTATCAAGGCTATAGAACCCTATTGTCTAAGCCTTTTCTTTAAAATGATCAAAATTTTCTTGTGGACCAGATTGATGAAGCTATACCAGAGGGAATTGGTGCTCTGAAATCGATATTGCTGAAAGGCTTAACAGAAAGTGCAAGATGCTTCAACCAACAACAGAAGTACAAGCACATCAGATTGGAGACAATGCCTACCTAATTAAAATGTCTAGTTTGCTCTCTCTCTACCATATCATTACTTGGGAGATAAATTTGTTTTCGATTTCATGAAAATGAAAATATCTTTAAACGCCTAAATTCAACCCCCTAGGTCTCTTTTTTTTTTGTAGAGGCTCAGGCTGTTAGTGGTTTTCTTTTTTGGATGTGCTTTAGTTACTGTATTAATTAGTGAGAGAGAGCATTAGTTAGCAGTTTTGCTTTTTCCATCAGTTGCAGAACAAAAAGAGCAAATGGATGGCGATCATACTAATGCAGGCATATTTGGAACACATTTAGGAGAAAAATATCATTTGCTCTGTAAATTATCCATAGTATCTGACAACACATTTATTTCATAGTAGTTGATTATCTGGATTTCCATTCTTTGTAAACCATCAGATTGTGTGAAAGTCGAGTTAATTGAACATATGAACAATTAATGGATCTATAAGTTTTGGTATCTGTCTTTGCCATTGCCACTGACAATTTAGGCGTGGTTAATCTGTTAATGGAATTTAATATCTGCAAGGCAAGTATAAATCAACAGATTTGTAGTTATTCATTGATGTTAAGGTTATTAGAATCTGATTTCTTTTAGTAAATGCAATGAGGGCTAACGAAGGTAATCAGCTGTCACTTGTTCTTCTCTCCTACTTATTTTAAGATGTATCTGTTCAAGTAAAAACATGACAGAAATCTGAAAAGTGGGGAGAGAATTCGGAAAACCAACATGTGAGAAAATTAACAAGGACACACAAGGTACAGGACCGCAGATTTTGGTAAGTGGCTTGGCTTGGGGCCTAAATTCGGAAAAATGTGAGGTCCCTTTCCTTGTTTAGTTGGGGAGAATGTTTTCTATTTTCATTTTCCAATTTTCTTTTCATTTTCATTTTCTAACTTTTCTAGTTTCCAGTTTTCTAAGAAAGAAACACAAAAATAGAAAGCTTTTTTAGTTTATTTTTATTTTTATGTCATTTTCCTAAAGGTTAATGGAAGTATT
The DNA here is from genome assembly GCA_948291685.1 of Euphorbia celastroides. NCBI lineage: Eukaryota > Viridiplantae > Streptophyta > Magnoliopsida > Malpighiales > Euphorbiaceae > Euphorbia > Euphorbia celastroides. Next base: position 7,376 of record CAOJBJ011929936.1, on the reverse strand, counting down.
TTATTTTTTCCATTGAAGATTTTAAATTAGATCTCTTTATACAATCATCCAATATCACCGTCATCCTGTTTATGTACTTCAAATAGAAAAAAATTAAAAGTAATCCAATCAAAATCCCTCCCCACTTTTCTTTTTAGAGAATTTGAACAACTAAACATTAAATTCCGTTTTTCCAATTTTCTAAGAAAATTTTCCGGAAAACAGGGGTTGTTCTGCACAACTAAACAGGCCCTTGTGTTTCATTTACCATCAAAGTTTCTCAAATGTAGAGAGGTAAATAATAAAATAAGCCAGAGAAAGTGAGAAGTATAACAGATGGTATAAAAATGGGACCCTAGTACACAATCAACGGGTGGAGACAACATAATTTTTTCCTCATTAATTTGGGATATTTTAAACTTGCTTCCGATTAATTTGGGTTTATTACACAACAAAATTTTAAACTCTATTTTTAGATAAATTAAACTTAGATGCACTGGTGTATTTTTTTCAATTTAATGTAAAAAAGTAGAAATGAAAAAATTTACGTATGGGCCTTTGGACAGGGAACTCTGTAAGCTTGGCCTGAATTCAAAGATTCAGAGCATAGATGGAGTTGGGTTTGGATACTCGAACACAAGATAAATGGAATTGTCTTGGACAAAGAGCGACTAGTCTGGTACAAATCCCTTGTATGGGTTGGACTTCACTATTAAAACTCAAATCTGGTTCCGCCCAATTTGATATAACATAAAATAAATTAAATTAGATAGGCCGACTTGGATGAAAAACCGCCTAACCAGAGGAAAACGCAAAATTATTTTAAAAAACTCCGCTAGACACTGTTTAGGCCGACTTTTAAAACACTAACTAAAGTCATAGGATAATTTATAAGTATGGTGTGTTAGGGATCAAGTAAAATTCATATGTTGAATTAAGAATTACGATGAGTATAACCAAATTACTTAGCACACCAGTTTTTCTGGAGTGGTTATGCTCATTAATTCAAGTTCAGTCTAGTTTAGTTTCCAAAATTTCAGGTTTGAACGGATTCGGACTGGATTTCGTAACTCAATCCTGCACCCGGCTGAAAGTCCAAACATACTTCTTATCATGGTTACTAAAACTGGACCGAAAGGCCGGTTGAACCGGACCGAACCGGTTTGAACAAGAAAATATCCATCTTTTTATTTTTATAGTAATTAATTTACATTTAATGTGTCTTTGACTTTTTATATTGTTTATATGGTAAAACTAATTAGTTAAAATTATCATTATTATACATATAATTTTATGAAAATGAAAAATCATCAATGAGTATTTATTTGACTCATTTATTCTAATAGATATTTACTATTTTCAATATACTATTATACCATATTTTTTATTTATATGATTTTATTGTTATTCAAAAATTAGAAAGTAATAAAATTTGGTATTAATAGTTATTATTGTAATTATCTACCATAAATAATCATATTTTGTTGTAAATATACCATAAATTATTGAGACATCCATTTATTTATGTATTTTGTACATTTAAATATTATTTTTGATAATTTCATATTTTATGTGTTAAAAATAGAAAAACGGTCGAACCGCGATTCAAACTGATTGAATCATAAAAACCGTGAACTGGTAGCTTCACCGGTTCGGCATCCGGTTTGGTTTTAATAATATTCTTTTTATTTTATTTTTAGTTAACTATATAAAAATAAAAATCAAACTTTAATTAACTTTATTTGAATATTATTTATCAATTTGAAATTTAAAAATACGATATTAAACACTGATAATTTTCAATGGCGATTGATTTGAGCCGCTAAAAATGGAACCTAAAATTCTCTGAAGGCGGTGCTATTATGAATTTCTTATATTAGGTGTTTTCTTGTACAGGCATCTCTTCCCAAAACTAATGTTTTTACAAGAAAATGTTATTTATTCTTCACTGAATTTTGTAATATATAAATTGACTTATTGTAAGTGAATGAAACAATTATAGAAAATACAACATAATTATTAAATAAAATGCATAAATATACAAGAAACAAAATCATTATTGTTTCCATGGTTCAAGACCTCGACTAGAATATCATGTAGTCCAAAAAGAATATTTTATAGTTTCGGTTTTTCACAAAAGTATCTTTATGCAATTTTTTTTACAAAAACATATAGGTAGTTATAAAAATTAGAAAAATATCCTCAAAATTTTGAAATAATTTTAAAAAAGTAATTTTATTCATTTTGAAACGAAAATTTGTAGTTGTTTTTATAAAAGACAACAACATATTACTAATAATTTTTTATAACTTTTTAAAAAGTGTAAATTAATGTATTTGGGTCGAACCCAACATTGTTTAAAAGATAATTCGAGTCCACACAATACTTACTCAAGTCTGACCAAACCCAACTCGAATCCTATCCGTCGATGAACAGGTGTACTCAGTGACGGAGCCAGTTCGATAATTGGAGGGGACACTTTTTACAAGACTTGGTGGCTAAAAAGCCCATTAAAATAAAAGAATGAACTAAAATTACATGAAAATGAAAAAATAGCTCAAAATTGTGTCTGTTGTGGCTCGAACCCACGCCATTCAGGAAAAAAACATTCCTCTCTGCCAACTGTGCTACTTTATATTATTAATTCATTGTAACACATATTATATATATACAAGTACTGAGCCGCTGGGGGCCGTAATCCCCACGCCCCATCCCTGCCGCCGTCTTTGGGTGTACTCGAGACGGTCCGAACGGATAGCCGAGAACATTTCTACTTTTTGGGTCATAGTAAATCTGTTCAAGGGGTGTACATTCGGTTAAACCGAATCGAAACAAACCAGTTCTACCGAATCACCGAATTTTAATTATATTTTTGACAGAACTAAACCGAAATTAAAATCGAAGTTGAACTGAACTGAACCGAAACTTGAATTTTAATAACTAAACGAAACTAAAATGAAAACCGAATTATTGATATGTTTGGTTTGGTATTTCAATTCGGTCTCTTGTAATATACCAAAATACTTTTTACCGAATCAAACCGATATATTTTCAAAACTGAACCTAATCAAACCAAAAATCAAATTTCAATTAAATTTTTTATTAAATCAAACCAAACTAATATAAAAACTGAACCGAATTACACATTTCAATTTGAGTATTTCAGTTTTAACGGAATGATGCACACCCCTGTACACAACTCAGGTATTTTTACTTTGAAGGAACCAAGATAAATATCCAAATTGATAGCACAGAATAAAGCGACAAAAAGATGTGACGCTAGAACTGACGTTGGATCGTCTTTTACGAGGGTACGTATGACTTGACACGTGGTAATTCTCCTGGAGGTCACCATCCCAAACACTCACACCCACTTTTTCGCCGCGCGTGTCTTCACTCTCTCAACATTTTCAAATTACAAATAAGAAATAAAATTTCCTTTCAGACTTGAGAGGATATCACGTGCATCACGTACCAATCGTCTTGTAGAGTTTTTTCTTTGAAAAAAAATTAAAGTTCTGTACAAGAATGAATATAAGTAATTCAGATTAGAGTTTTTTCTTTAAGTCATTGATTGAGCTTAAATTTATTGGTTATTAATGAGTAAAAATGTTAAATATGAATTTAAAATTTTAAACTTTCATCTACTTTAAAAATTATACTTTCTTTTTGTAGTTGAAAAATTATAGCAGCTATGAAGATTAAACATTTCGTTGACAAAATTTGAAATACAAATATATTTTTCTTTCACAAGGATACTTAAAATTAATTTGAAGTCCAACAAGATAAAAGGAGGAGTTGATTGATAAAAGAGAAAACATATGGACCATATGATATTTTTTACCCATGATGTAATGACAACATTGGATCAAGCCACGCTGTCGAGACAATAAAATAAAAAAGAAATGAAAAAGGATGGATCCATAATCTGCTTTATCAATGTTCCAAAAGAGAAAGAGATAGAAAAAGCAATCCAATCATTCAATCTCCAACACAACCCTAACCTACAAATTCCCTTCAAATTCCACTCTTCAATCTCAAATTCATCAGCAAGATGAGAACCCCATCAGCATCTGGTTCCAGTAAAACAACAGCATGTTGCAGCAAAATAGGGCTCAAGAGAGGGCCATGGTCTCCAGAAGAAGATGAACTTCTTTCTAATTACATCAACAAAGAAGGAGAAGGAAAATGGCGTACCTTGCCCAAAAGAGCCGGTCTTCTCCGCTTCGGCAAGAGCTGCCGTCTTAGATGGATGAATTATCTCCGCCCTTGTGTTAAGCGCGGCCAAATCGCCGCCGATGAGGAAGATCTCATTCTCCGACTTCACCGTCTTCTGGGCAACAGGTAGGGTTTCGTTCTTTCAGCTTGGATTCGCTTCAAATTCAACCATCATCATCTGGGTTTTCTCCCATCTGATGAAAATCCTAGCAACTAGTTCAAACCAGATTGATAATAGTAGCTAAAAAACTACTAGCTTCTAGGTTTCGTTTCAAATTGAAATCCCCAATTTAGTAACAGTAGATTTTGTGAAGGTGGTCGCTTATTGCTGGGAGAATTCCGGGTCGGACCGATAATGAGATAAAAAACTACTGGAATACACATCTCAGTAAGAAGCTGATAAGCCAAGGGATTGATCCCAGAACTCACAAGCCACTTGATCCTCAATCTGCAAATCAATTGAAATTGGGTTCTTCATCCAAGCCTGTGAACCGAAAATCATCGTTAATGCCAAGCCCTAAAATGCAAAATAATGACATGAATGCTGAAATCAATAACAGCAAGACCAATCATCCGAATTCTTCTAGTTCTGGTGTAGAAGACACTACAAGTGGATCAGGAATTCCAATCGTGAACAACAAAGAAAGTGTGTACTTTGATGAGCATGAGGGATATGTGAATTCTTTTAATTGCAGTGATGAACTGCAGATCATGAGAGCAAGCAATTATGTTAATGTTGAAGGGATTAACAATAATGCAGATGAAGACTTGAATTGCTTCACCGATAATATTTTCTCTTGCTTTCTCAATTCATTAATCAATGAAGAACCTTTTGCTGCTCAGCAACAGCAGCAACCACAACAGCAACAGCTCATTAATGGAATTTTTCAACCTTCTGAGCCTTTCAATTCGATAACCGATTGCCGGGAGCCGTCTCTCTTGCCCTCTAATTTCAATGCAAATGGCCACCAGCATCCATCGAATTAGGGGGCATTGAGTTTAGCATTTTCAGTATCGTCTTTATCATTTCAATGGTGTGTTGTGTCTTTACGCTTTTTTTTTCCTTCTTGCTGCCACAGTTGCTGAACAGTTAATGTATAATGATGACATGCTTGTGTAAGAATAAATTTGTGATTACAATGTAGCTGAATTTCCTACCTTTCTCCTTCAAAATCTCAGATAACAAAGTGAGTTGTTTGAGCAAATTTGTTAACTGATGAGATTATATATCACTTCCCACTATGCTACAGATTGAACAATAAGTTTAAGCTTTGGAAGGACAAGTCCACTTAGCAGGTGTTGGATTTTCGATAATGCAAGTCAAGATTCAAACTGTAGACTTCGTGATTAGAACTCTTGACTACATAATCTATCGGGTTATGATAGGAAACCGTATACAAGGGATATGCCTTAATAGTTAATAATGATATGCTGTCTTGAAATCAATTGATCAATAATATTAATTTGATATAGAAAACATTCAAAGATAGCCTACCATCTAAATGCCGATAAACTCAAAATTAGAATTATGGGAAAACATTAATTGTTTCTTTCACCACTTTTTTGTTGATATGATGTACTGATTATACCAAATAAACTCAAAACATAGTATAACAACCATTAAGGCTGAATGTTTGAAAGTCTAAATCTTGATAACTGCATTTGTCAATAAAATTTCAACAAGCACCTGAAAGGATGATTTGTTATGTGAACTTTGAGTCCAATGTATATTTATCCAAAGAGACATGTGAAGAATATATAAAAGCTACTACAAAATTTTATTGATCAACTTAGTTTCTTGAGTCAATTAATAGGTGTGTTTGAAAATCTTATTTTTTAAGGAATTCATTTCATTTAATATACAAATGTTTTCTATAAAATGAGATAAAAATGTATTAAATTTCCTTAAAGTGAAGGTTCCAAGCTCACACTATAGATTTCATTACCATAAAAATTGAAGAGATCTTCTAACACCAACTTCCTTTTAACGCTAAACCCTTCAATTGTGCTTAGATTTTACCAGAAAGAAAGATTTGAGAAATGGAAGTGTACATAAGTGATAAGCGATCTTTCATGCCGAGGGCCTAATTTGCTATATTATACATATTGAAAATAATATATTCCAATTAAGTGTCTAGCTACCAGTTGGATCGAACTGTTTAATATGATCAATCATGCTTATATATGGAAAATACTTGCTACATAGCTTTAAAAGAAGCATCTTGAAGTTGGTATCTCATTATATGCATGATTTAGGCAATGTATCGTTTACATGAAAACAAACTAGAAGAGCTTCAAATGTTAGATCGTGGTTTGAAGAAGGGTTAATGTTTAAATTTATCCAAAAGAGAGAAAAAATTTTCTGTGGGTTCCCGGGAGCTCATAGGTTCAAACCATTGAACAATCCTACATTTATGGTTTTTTTTAATCAAAAAAGATATTTATGGTTTTTTCGACATTTGGGGGGCAAGTTCCCCTCTTCCCCGACGTTTGAAGGTCGGCCAGTGCTAGAGATAAACCTTTCTTTATTTTGTATATGTAACAAAAAACGTCGGTGCATAGAGGTCCTACCCTCTAAGACACAATTTTTTCTTTAGTTTTATTCTTCGGAACAAATTTCTTAATGACTATTTTACATATTTAAGATTTAGTATTGAAATAGGAAATACATGAATAAATGACTTTACTGATTAGCTTCAACCGGACTTTGAATGTGATTACAGTATACACGGATAATTTTGATTAAAAGAAATATTTAGAACTTAGAAGTAGAAGAATATCTCAAGCAGAGTTTCTGCGTTAAGACTGATTTTATGCATAATTGAAAATAAAAGTCAGATATAATGTGAAAACTAATATTGAGTTTTTTCCCATCAACTTAAAATTTTAGCTGATACTACGACTTGTACTATAGTCCTTTTTAATGAATTATATTAGAGTTTCTTGCAATTTGAATTTCTATTATCTAATACTATATAGTTCACTCTATGGGGAATTTGACATCTTAATTTAATATACATACAGGAATCAACTAGGCATGCTTGTGCATGAATATTTATAATTTACAGAAGAAAAATCAATAGCTTGGAAATTTTTAAACTAATCGTATATCTCTCAATATCCTAATACCACCTACATGCATTAAGGGTCATTTCTTTTCAACTATTTTCAATTCAGTT
>CAOJBJ011928465.1:0-18468 GCA_948291685.1 Euphorbia celastroides | reverse complement strand
GTGTACATGGATACCTGAGGATATTTCCTTGTTTTATTGAAGCCCGTTGATTTATGCACAGATTTGTACCACCACGGGGCCCATAAACCATCTATAGGTTTTGCACCAGCTTCCCAACTGAAAATTTGACCGACCAAAGTTCTTATGTACAAAACGAAACTCAACATTTCAAGTTGCACAAACCAATGCCAAATTTGTGGCATGACTGTGAACTGAAGTGTGCAAGTATGGATGCACAACAACTCACCTTAAATTAGACAAATGGCAGGGAAGAATGAAAATTACTTGAGATTCTAATTACGCAAGGGAGGTGATATAATTTTATTTATTCAAATTGTCTTGGAACTATTCTTAATGAGTTGGGAAAGGAATACTGAAAAAGGAAAGATCAAGGGGAATCAAATTTCAAATACTTTTAATTATGTACAAACCTGAGCATTTTATCATCAAAAGGAATATCCAAGTCTTCACAAAGACCACGCAGGGTACCCTGCACATACAGAAATTCATTATCTACAAATGCACATTAACAAACTAAATATTAGTTTTTCTTAACAAAAAAATTAAAAAATTGCATAAGATCCTAAACTAACTAGTGCGATGAGAGAAAAAAAATATTGGTAAAATAAGTTGGTACTTTGCTAGTATGAAACTTTGCTGTTGGTGTAGCGTATTTCATTCACAGTGGTGGATTCTTGTAAATGTATTTATTACAATAACAAAAATGGTATTATTACACATAAGAAAAATGGCATCAGATATTTCAGTCACTAAATTTGGTGCTACAAAGTATAAATGAAAGGCTAACTTGCCTAACTACAAGCTAGTTGAAGCCGTGACTAGGTTTCAGAAAATAAGAACGGACTACAACATGAATAGCTTCAAATCAATAACTAGTACTCAACCAAGATTATCAAGGAAGTATTAACAACAGTCCAACTGCCATTAAGAACGTTTAAGAATACCTGTGAATGTGTTTCTTAAGCATATAGCCATGAAAAACTAGAATACATGTAATCATGTTCATAAATTATGCAAAGAAAATGCAGAAAATAACAGCAAGATTCTAAGAACCTTGGGATCTTGTTCAAGGTCTGCTGCATCAATAACTGCCGGTGGCTTTCCCAGTTGACAAAGATCACTATATATGGAGACCAATTCTCCAATACCTAATTCAAAAGTTGATGGAGGCACAACCTTTTCAAAAGATGGCTGCAAACAGAGAAAAAGAAAAGGAAAACGAACTGAAGTAAAGATCAGTCGGTCACATAAAAATAAGTGAAATAAGAGCAGTGGCCATTATAAATTTAAACTATTAAAGGCAACAATCCAGCAAAATGTTGTCATTTGCTTTGGCTAGGACAACCAAATGTGTACTTATAAACTGATTAATTAAATGGAATTATATGCTTCCCTTAAATTTTTCTGATGAACATCGAATATCTTACCAATATATCAAGAGGGTTACGTATCAATATAAAGTGTTTTCCCTTCTTCAATAAATCTTCAGGTAGACCTGGCAATCGCTGCTTTGAAATGTTCTGTAGCAAAAGTGAACAACAACCGTGACACCAATATAGTGACTACTGAAAATCATTGATAAGTACAGTTGGCATAAAGGTTTCCACATCAAAACATTTGGTTCTTCATTTTTAGAGATTTATGTAATACTTAGAACTATGACATTTTCTGAAGGAGTTAGTGACTAAGAAAGAAATCAAAATACAGTAAACCATTTCTATCTCTGAAAATGAGAATTCAATGTACAAAATGATGGTATGCTGGTTATAATTCTGATGAAGATTTATCAATTAGTATGCCACATTTACCAAATACATAAATTACAACTTGAACAGATGCAATATTACCTTACAAAACCGATACTTCTTCGCTCCCGGTCCATAAATGACCTCGTTTACAAATTTATTACCATCGGATTCCTGTTCCAGTTGAGCAAACACAACAGAAAATTACATCAAGATCACTCGGATAAATCAAATCAAACTTAACAACTCTATTAACAGCAGAAACCGAGAACACAATTCTTATCACATTTCGTTTCATATTTCATAACGAGGGAAACTCAAATGCATAATCACATTTTCAAGATTTCAGCTCCACAGTAGAATAAATGAATTGAATAAGAATAGTATTTTCTACATACCATTGTAGACAAAAGCTCGTCCCTGTAGGGCCTGTCAACGCCGGTAACTTTGAGAAAATTTGCATAAAGAGGCTCATCAAGTACATCCATGTCATCTCTCTGCATACTCAAATCACAAACACTATCAGATTGTGAAATGCTTAAAATCGAAGCAAAATTAGGAAGAAATCAGCGATTATCAGCAAACAAACTTAAAACAAATCAATCGGAATTCAGATAGCGAAGAAATTGGGGAGCTAGAGAAACCTGAGCAAAGGAGTACATAAGCGAAGTGCTGAGGGATCTTGGAGCTGACCAAGAATGGATCACCCAATCGCAGTCGACTGGTTCGATTTTGCGCTCTTCTGCCATGGTTAGGCGATCCCTGTGCTTACTTTACTGTATGGAGTAGCATCAATGGAGGTAACTGAACGATTGCGATGGGACTAATATTTGGACAAGGTGATGCTGACGTCAGCTGCCAAATGTCACGTGCAACCACGACAAAAAACGCATCATTTTCGTGGTCAATCAGGATAGGTTGGTAAATCGTACTATTGGTTTCTTTTTCCTCTCTAGTCAATCGCTAGTTTGCAATTTTATCTCTCACTTTAATACATTGCAACACGATATTTTAACACTTTGATGTTTTGCTTTTCACGCTATACACAAACTTTAAATTGACTTACAGCATTACATTTTAGTATTTTATATTGAATTACTTTATTTAGTTTTACAAAATCAATTATGATGTTTATTGAAAAAAGCTTGAAAGCCAAATTGGGTGCATATGCGCAGTGTATAAGTCAGACTTAATCGATTTTTGTTGAAAAATAAGTTATTATATTCAGATTTAACTTCTCAATTAAAGTGTCACTCGCCTTTTTCCACCAATTAATTTTGTTAATCACTAATCAAGCTTTAGTCATAGACTAAATGAATTCGGCTAAACATGGTGAAATTTTTTATCAAAAATAATTTATAATTTAGTCCAATTGGTATAAAATTCTAATAAGCAATCAAATAGAATTTAAAACTTCTTTATCTCATTGTTTTTCTTTATTAATTTGTAGCTTATTTGGTTGATAAGTCAATTTAAAGTTTTATAATTATAAGTTAGAGATTTCTCGTATTTTCTAACTTGAATGCAATTAATAAATTAAAAGAAAAGAAAGTAGCTCCTACATACTTTTGAAAATTTTCTTATAAAGTAAATTGGAGTGAAAAATGAAGTGGTATGATTGGAGATGCTATAAAACAATAGGCAAGGTCCTCAAAAAAACTCCCCCATTCAAAGACTTATGAGCAAAATGACTAGAGTTCAAGCTATTAATATGTCCCTACCAACAATTTAAAACTTAAACACTTTGAAGTAATTCAAGTTATTCTTAAAAAAAAAAATTCAAGTTTAGAAAAACCCAAATGTTTAATCGAAATTTCACAAAAAAAAGAGATGTATATATATTTAATTTAAGTTCAATGTACATTTTACCTCCTTATATTAGGTAGATTTTCTCTTTTCAACGCTCCAACTTTCATGTACCTCATTTTAGATATTTGAAACTTAAATAACGTTATCAAAGAAAAAATATCCTCTTTCAGCTAAAATTAAAAGTTATAAGAAAATGTTTAGGCTCATTTTGTTATTTTACCCTCTTATATTATTATCAAATCCCACCACAAATTTTGCTTAAAGCTAAAGAAATCCCTTTTTCTTGATGAGGGAAACAGTCAAAATATCCGAACATATAAAAAATACCTCAACTCTGTCCCACATTATCTCCCTCCAAATTTTGACGGCCATGGAATTAAACCTCACCTCCCTTCATGGCTATTCTCTTCTCCATCTCCCCCTACGCTCTAAACCCTCACCAATCTCTCAACTTTACCATCTCAAATTCAATAAAGTCCTCTTCTTTCAGCTCGACTCCGCCTCCAGTAGACGAATTATCATAAAAATTGCAACAATTGGTGCTATTTCCCTTGCCACTCAAAACCCACTTGCGCAGTCCTCGGCTGAGCCTTCAAAGTCATTTCTTTCGGGCATTGCGAATACCAAATCTTGGTTCCAGTTTTATGGCGATGGGTTTTCCATTAGGGTTCCCCCTGATTTCGAAGACATTATGGAGCCAGAGGTATGAAGGGAATTTCACTGTATTTTAAAGTTCATATTTTGACTTCTAAAATTGCTGAGGTTTAGGCTATAGTTTTGCTGATTGAATGGTGTATTTGATTGTCTGTTGTTCTTAGGATTTCAATGCTGGATTATCTTTGTATGGAGATAAGGCAAAGCCGAAGACCTATGCAGCCCGTTTTGCTTCTTCAGATGGGTATATATGTTTGAATGAAGTTGCTTTTCCTTTGATATGTTTACATTGAAGCTAATTTGTTTATTATTTCCACTTATTTCATAGAAAAACCCATGCTTGCGGAATTTGTTTTGGTCTTATTTATGTCCTATTGCTACCATACATGCAATTGCCTCTTATCTGACGTTTGACTTGCCTTTTGTTTGTTACTCATACAGATCTGAAGTTGTGAGCGTGGTTATTCGCCCCTCAAACCAACTCAAAATCACCTTTTTAGAGGTTTGTGCTGAACAACATTGATGTATTTATCATGCCATATGCATTTTTCTAACCTGGTGGAAAAACTTAGACCATATTTCTGTGCTATTGCAAAGGTTTCTTTTGTACTTGATGTCGTTTAATCTGAGACCACAATGCTACAAAATTTTCTTGGTTTACGTGATGTATCATTAAGAGTTGAGAGCTGATAGATTTTCCCGTTGCCACTGATGTAAAAATCAATTCAGTGCAAAATGTTGCTTTTTTCTGTAATTCCTATCTTACTGAATCTATAGTTTGTTTAGGTGTTATCTTCACGGTTTTATTGTATCATCTTGTCTTATGAAATGTCATACTATGAAATGCGATAATTCTGACTTGTTCAAATTTCAAAAGAGACTCTGAGTTAATGGTCGCTGATGGAGTGTAATGTGCTATGCTTCTTTGCTATGAAATTATCACAAGCTATATCAGTAAAAGTTTACGACATTTTGAGTTTTATGCTGACTTCTTTTCAATCATTTATCATTAAGTACTTGTGTCTTCTCTTTCAAGAACTTCTACCCTGTTTTGGCTGAAACAAAATGAGTAGAATTGATGATCAATGCTATATTGAATTCATGATTCCAGTTTATTTCTCGGCCCAATTTGGTTTTTCGATATATATCACAAAGAAGTAATATTGTTTTCATAACTTGAACAGGCTAAGGATATTACCGACATAGGTTCACTAAAGGAGGCAGCAAAGATATTTGTTCCAGGTATCTTTTTGTTTTTTTGTGCTTATCCATATTTCTTAAACTACCCCTTCACCTCTAAACATGTATTTTCTCTATCTCTGTTCTTTTATTGTCTGCCTATTACTCTATTTGTGTTTAGTAACAACCTAAAAAAATCATCCTACAGCATTCTTTTTACCGACTCTAATTTTCCGTTGTGTTATGCATACAAGGTGGAGCATCTGTATACTCTGCTCGAACCATAAAAATAAAGGAAGAGGAAGATGTAAGGTAAGTCTGTCCTTAAAAAGACATAATGTTGTTACTCAAATTAGTCTATAAGCATTGACATTTTAAGAAGACATAAATTTTGTGTTCTATCTCTGGTCATATTTCAGGAATTATTACTTCTATGAATTTGGCATGTATGATCAACATGTGGTGTTGGTAGCTGCTATTAACAGAGGAAAGGTTTGTATACACTCGATTTATTGTTAGAACGTCATAAACTTTGTTGTATGTGTTGGGTCAAAATTTCTACTATTGAACAATCAAGTGAAAAAAGATACCGCACCAGAAAATCGACCCAAAATGGGTCCAGTGTTTGGTTTTTACTAAATACTTTCATCAATTCAGCTGAGTTGTTATCATTTTGATCGTTGTTTTGTTTTCTACAGGCAATTATCGCTGGAGCAACTGCACCAGAGTCTAAATGGGAGAGTGATGGCGTGAAGCTTCGGTCTGCTGCCATTTCAATGACAGTCCTTTAGTTTTTTTTTTGCTTATCCAGGTAAATATTCGGTATAATCTCTCCTAAAATTCATAGTAGTTATGCTATTGCTTTTATATATGCTTTGAGAATAGAATATAATCTTGTTAGACGGCTCAACTTGCCACCAAATACTTCCTAGTTCGAAAAATAAAATGGAATGAGCTGAATGATCAACTCTTTGTGACATGTTTATCAAATAAGTTGTTCTTAAGGAGATTCAAACTTGAATCTCCGTGCTTATCGTAACATTTCTTTATATGATATCACGGGGTTGAATGGATGCAGAAGAAACACAATGACAGAGACACATTTTTGGATTCTGTGTTTGTTGTTGCGAGCATATTCAATCCACAACTTGTACCTATAGAGCGCGGGAATTGGAACAATATCGAGATTGAGGACGCTTACCGGCTTTACATATTTTATATTCTTGACTGTAACGGTTTGTGCAGGCCGTGTCATCTCTATGACAAGCCGCGTTCATCATGTGTTCATTTATGTTAAGAGCTTGTATGGAATTACTTCTCCAAATAATGTTTCTAAAAGTTTCTCTCACAAACTTTACATAAACAATAGATTTTGCCCCTTCATGCTGATCACTTAGGAACTGTTTGATATATTTATTTTTTTTTACCTCAAAACGAAATATGTTACTTGGAGCACAAATTGCATTCATTCATTCCGAGAAAAAATCTCGTTCAAATTTTGATCTATCTCAGAAAAGGAATACAAAATCCTTGGTATGGTTCGCATGAAGGAATCAAATTAACTATGTGAGTCACCAATGATTTTCGAATTATATATTTGAACAAATGAAATTGATATACTTACAGTTATATTACAAGATGGAATTTAAAGCAACTTCACCGAGTAACAAAAATAGAAATTCAAACTATATAACTGGAAATCCAATTAGTGAGTAATAACATTAACACCATGTCGATAAATGCTCACGTTGAATACCTTAAGACAACACGATCTTAAACAGTGAAACCTCTCATTCGAAAGAAAACATCTTGATTTTGGGTTCATCTCCTTCTTGGTGTACAGTACACCGATAAACCATATTTTGAAACAAATGGTTGCATCTTGAACACCCATCTGACGAGACTGCATATAAAAAAATTAAGAAATCAAGCATATGCCCTCATTAAGTGCAGAGAGAAAATGTTTTAACTATCAAGAAGAATAAGATGAAGCAAAATAGCAAAAACGAAATGTTAGTCTGAAATCCAAGTCCCCTTTGTTCAAATCGGTTAGTAGATTTTAACAAAATTTCGGTAGATATTCAACATAATCATATTGCTAAAGATTAAAGTAAAATAAAATAAAAATCTTTATTGGAGAGTTGAGTTCACTCAATGTGACAACTCTTACAGCTATGCCTTTGTAGTTGAACACTGCTCTTACAATCTAAAATGCTTCAAATCTTGCTTAAAGTCCATCAAATGTCATCTCTGAAAAGTAAACAAAAAATATTAGAAATATACAATATATCGACATACCAACACCATAGAAAGATACAATAACACGAAAACTTACATGGTAATATTCCTACACTATACATGCCAAACATTGGAGAAATGCTCCAGTAGTTGACCTATAAAACACATAATCCCCCATCTTTTTGACGTGCCAAATTATGCAGAGTTTATCTGTATCAATGAGGAATAGTTAGATTTGACCAACACTAGCAATCTATTTCAAAATCAGTGATATAATGAATTTAAAGTTGAACAATCAAAACGATGGAAAAAATTCACAAAATTCATAGCAAATCAATTCATTCATCGAACTTAAAATTAGAGAGAAGCTCCATAAATTTACATTAGTAGATTGCAACCAATTTCAAGAGAATGGCGGCAATAGGCAGGCTGCGAATATATATAAGGGCCAACGTATTTGTGTAAAACCTAAAAAAGTGTGATAACAATTAATTTACGATTTTATTTCTAATAATCATTACTTTCCATATTTAGTTATTTAAAATCTAAAATTTGAAATGAAAACATAAAAAAATTACAATGAGAAAATAAAAAAAGAACAAATTAGATATAGAGTTTTGTATGGTTTCAACTTGACTTGTTCATTGGACAAGTGCAGTTGGGTTAAGACCATACGTTTTCGAGCTCTTTATGAAAATATCAATCGAACCTTTTACTCTTTAGATTTTTTGTATTTGGGTCGAACAGGAGGTCATTTTCAAATTTGACTCACAACTAATAGAGAATTTCTTCTCTTAAATTCAAACTCTAGCCAAACTTGAGTTTTCACATTAAAAAATAAGTGCACTCTATAAAATTTCAAATTTTAGTATGGCTCAAACTCAAGTCGGGTTTTGGAAATGACGAGAGTTCAAGTTTGGTCAACTTAAGCAAGCTTGCGTCAGGCCGGGTGAGTTGGGTTGGGACAATACTCGAGCTCATAGCTGGTCTAAATTTGTGTTTTAACAGGTTAAATACATCAAGTTAGGACTTAATCAATAAAACATGGAAAGATCAAGAGAACTATTTTCCAAATTCTTGGCATTACTTTTAGAAAATGTTAGCATATCATAATGTTCTACGTATTTATTTGGAAACAAATTTGTGAGGTTGAGAATCATACACCATTTCTTTCGTATTTCACTTAAATTGATTTCATTTTGACAGTACAAATTTAGTTGAAACTAAATTTATTGATTCAAGTTGAAATTTGTTATATTTGACTTGGAGGCATGTTTACCACTTCATAATTTAATGTCAAGTAATAAATGGCTTTTGTACAACTATATCACCTTTTTATAAAATCTTTTTTCTATGCTTAAAGTATGTGTTCTTTTTATATAACGTTACACAATTTTCATTTTTCACCTTTAAAACGTAGTTTTCCTCCTCTCCTATCTATATAGGTTTAGTAACCAATAGCTACAATTCTATCACTTCTATAATATATTCAGTTTACTTCAACAAAAAAGGTAGTGCATTACCCCACTAAATGATAATTTACTGCAAAAGATTATCACATTTCTCTATTTTTATTCCCTTTTATAACAAAGCAAAAGCATACTAAATTGATAATAATATAGATTACAAGGCTAAAAGGCCACATAGCTCACTATTGGCCCAAGCCCATCATCCAAACTAGAGCAACACACAACCCTACCTATATACACACACATAAGGTAACTTCTTCTACCCACTATAGCCACACCTTCACAAGAGTTTAACTTGACTGTCGGAGAGGCTACGCCGGAAAACCAGCCCGCCTCCTAACAGTGTTCTTCAGTCTTGTAGGTACTGTTGGGAGCTATTGGAGACCGGACCCGGGAGAAGATGGTTATCATAAATTATTTCACAACTTTTGATCACGTCTAACGAAAGAAGCGGTTTTTTTTTATAGAAAAAGTTTATCTTCATGTAGAATTATTTGAGTCGTTTTCTGGTGTTCGAGATTAACCTATTTACAGTTTCCAAGCGCCCTCTATATTAGAAACTAATGCTCACAATTGAAACTTTCCAAATAAAAAAACATCTATGCATGATAGTACTAAATTAGCACATTATAAACAAACTTAATTGTCCAAAGTACAGATTTTTTTCTTTTTCAAATTTAGTTGAAAATGTTGGTGAGATTTATTTAAAAATTGACTTGGAGAATTATGAATTAATTATCGTTCAAACATATGATGTGCACTTTAAGTGACCTAAGAAATGTGATAAGCCTATAGCAGGACCGTTCCTGGTCAGGGGCGATAGGGGCAACGGCCACGGGTCCAACGAGAAAAGGGGCCCCTTTTAAGTTGTTTTTATTTATTAGAATTTAGTTAGTTAAGTCTTTATCTTATAAAAAAACTATTAATCTAAAATTATTAATTGATTAAAATCATGTATTGACTTTATATGAATTATTGAGTAAATAAAATGTGTTAATTAATAAATTGAAATCTATTTCATTTATTCCTCTAATCTCCATTTTCTTCTAACATTTATTTTTCCTAAAATTTTCTTTACTCTATTAAATTTCCGATTTGAAAGTAAATAATCAAAGGAATTAATCTTCCTTCTCGTTTACATTATCCTCTAAATATTATAATTGGATTTTTCATTACCTATAACTAATTCTACATTCCTTCTTTCGACAAATTACACAGAGAGCTGGGTTTTTTACACCCTTATATGATCTAAGGATTGAGCATAAATTAAGGAGTTATTAATTAAGTGTTAATAAAATTCTCAACTGTTGGATGAGGAAAAGGTAATCTTTTCATAAAATTCCTCTTCTTTCACCAAAAATTGTCTTAGCGTTCTATGTATCAAAAAAATTTGTTAGAACATACCATTACCAATTTTGCGTTTAGGAATGCCCATATACATGATCACTAATATTGCTTTTCAATCATAATATTTTTTTCTACTTTGGAACGTGAAATTTGATGTTTTTGTTCGACATCTTTTTAAATGTTCTATTAGAAGTTAATATTATATATGTTATTTCAAAAAAAAATTACTTATTAATAGGGCCCTGTTTTTAATTTCTCCAATAGGCCCCGAAGAAGGTAGGAACGAACCTGGCCAACAAATTAGGTAGTAGAGTAGGTCAACTTAGCAACTTCCTAATTTGTTATCAAGTGCTGCTTTCTATATTTTTACTGGCTAGATTAGAAAACAAAAATTTTTTAAAAGCAAAGAAAGATGTCCAAAAAAATTTCTTATGATCATAAAACCAATCTAAACAGAGTTCATCAGTAATTGAGTATGTGCACGTGAATCAGAACTTGCTATTTATTACCGGAAGTAACATCCCTATCCTGTTTAATACTGCTAGTTAGGAGACTACACTAGTCTTACTTGAATGAATTGTTCTGCTTTCTTAACAAAGACTTTATCTGATTCATCGACATCTTTTTTCTTATCAGCCCATCTTAGTATGGCTTCCTCTGCTATTACTTCTTTGTCATATAACAAATGCAAAACTTGCAAGAAAAAATGAGAGTCGTGATTAAAGAAAATGTTATTTAATTGAGATTAGGATTTTAACTCTCAACTTCTAATAGCATTTACAAAAGCTTCAATAAACTCACTCATTCTAAATTTATGTTAACATTTAGAGCAAGTCCAACCATTTTCCCTATTTTTCATTCCCTAAACCCCATTTTACAGAATCTACAATGTTTTTGCTCCATCCATTTACTTTATTTTCCCTTCCCTATTTCAAATTCCTATAAAATAATATTATTTTAATATTAAACTAACATAAAAACAATAAAATAAAAAGTAAAAAAGAATAAAAGTACAAAAAGTAATATTATTTTAATGTATACTCCAAAATAGAGAATGAGCACATTCCTCATATATAGGGTACCCCATATTTTAGAGTATACTATATAAGGATGATTGAAGTGGGTTAATTCCCTAAATTCTTCCCTAAAATATCAAATTCCCTAAAATAGGGAATCCTTGGACTTGCTCTTACCTTTGTTAATTAATTAACTAAAACATTATAAAAAAAAACATCTTTTACGCCTTTACCGAACATGAGCTCTAGGCAGTCTCACCCCTCGCACACTCTTATGAGTCAGCCCATATCTCGAATAAGAACCTTGTAAGCGATACCAAAGTACTTACCAGTTGGACCAACTTTGTAATCCTTTTAATGATCTATTGCCTTTTTTACGATAAAAAAAACTAGAGTAAACTTGTTATAGTATGGATTATTTAGGTACCTAGAAAAAAAACAAATTTTATGTTTCTCCAATATCTTTGGTCGAGAAAGCTAACTTTAGTCACATGTAGCAACCATATCAAGAATCAAATATTTTAATCTCAAAAGGGAAACGAAGAAAAAGGTTATCACTTTTATGTTTCTCGAATTGAAGAGCAGGTCTTCTTTGTAATAATATTTGCTTTTGTCTATTCAGGTCTTCTTTTTATCCATTCACAACTTTTTTTGGTTTGATTTCATTCGTTCAAGGTTTAATTCAAAGATAGGTTCATCATTAGCTCCATGTAGAAATCTGTGCTCGTACAAATTGCCCAATTTTACCTAAATTGGACTATTGTTTTCTGAAAAATTTAAAATCAAATAATATTTCAATATTTTTAATATAGTGGACACTCCAAATTTGGCCCAAAAAAGTAAATAGTTTGTAAATCACCCTTATATGGTAATTATTTTATTTATTTTACTCCAAAATATTCTTTAATTCCCCAAACAGATCTTTCTTGCTGAATATCTGCAGACTCTCTTGGGGAAATATGAGTGAATTTTGATTTTTTCTTGTCCAATTTGTAAAGGAAACTGGTTTAGATTTTGCTAGGTGCATTGAGATTTCTGCATTTGGATTTGATTGCTTGCTTCTGTTCATTTTCTGGTTTTGATTTCTGAATAATGATATGATGATGATGGATCTTGCTTCGGCTTAATTCAATTTCTTCTTTTTTATATCAAATGTTCATTTGGGTTCAATAATCGTAATTGAGTTTTCTGCAGATTTTGGTACTGTTCATTTGTTAAGATGGTTTTCTATAATGAGACACTATGGTCCTTAATAGTTGTCTCCTTCGGTGAAAAATTCAATGTTTTATGCAACAAATATCTTGCAGAAAGTTGGTATCTAAGCTTGATGGAAGAGTACAACATCACCGATCTTTTCAATCACTATGGTTTTTTCTTGGGATGACATTGAACAAACTGTGGTAGCTGATGTCGAGACTGGAAATTTTATCTCAGGGTTTGTTTTGCTACAACTCTCCTTAAAAAGTTCAGTTAAAGAGTTTCTACAGCTTTGTTTCAAATAGTTAATTTTGCAGGAACATCCAGGTGCAATCAAGTACAATATACAGAATTTTGAATAGTTACAATGATCTTTGTGTGATAATAGAGATTCACAATCACAGCAATACTTCAGTCCCTGGGTTTGATGGCATCTTTGAGGATGCAACAACTCTACCCCAAGACTTCAAAATGAGTGTTGAGAAAAAACGAAAAGTTGTAAATTCATCAAGCTCAATAGGTTCAAGGAAAGTGCAAAGACCGAAGATTGGGCATAGAAAATTTGCAAGTGAGAAGGGAAAAGAATGTGTTTCGATTGAAGTTGTTGTTGATGCACTTCGAGCTATAGTGAGAATGGATGATGTGATATTTTTGGAAGCCTGTAAACTTCTCGAAAATGAGAGGAATGCTAAAATATTTGTGGCGATGAATGGAGACCGACGTAGGAAATGGTTGTTCAAAAAGCTTCATATTTGTTAATTGGACAAATAACGTGTGATGGAATGTGATGAAAGTTATGTTGTCAAGTTGGAATGTTATAGGAATTATAATCTTTATATATTTCTTCACCCTTTTAAATTGGAAAATCATTGGAAATATTTTCTTTCGAACATGTTAGTGTATATATTTCAAATGACAAATCGATATATGTAGTCATTTTATTTTACCAAACTTTAATAATAAAAATCAATTTCGTGATAAATATTTTGTGTGATGCAGTTTTGAAAGGTACCACCTCCTGAATTTTTTTTAAAGTTGTGCTACCATTTCATTCAAAATGTCCACATATATTGTATCACTATATCAGTAATAAAATTCCTTAAAATTTCACTATAGTATAATTTTTAAAATAAAAAAAATGTGCAATCTGGTACGTATGGTCGTTTAGTATAATATTTTTAATAGTTTTCTAAAATTAGGCACTCAATGTATATTCTTATGTATTCTTTCAAGGTTTTTACTATTTATAAATAAAAAAATAAAATCACCTCATAATGGAAATTTTGGAAAGTATGCATAAATGGTAGGAGGTATAAAGTTTTATATGGAAGTATTTTAAAATAATATCCACTATAATAGAGTAATTCATAAAGAGAAAACATATAAATTAATAGAAAAATCATATATTTTTTAATTGGTTTTCCCACTATTAATTAATTTTAATTGAGCTAATTTGTTCTTTTCAACTAGAAAATATGTGTTCAATTTATACAATAATTTGATAAATACTATGAAACTAAAACTACACAGTGATACTAAATACTAAATTGAACTTAAATGAAGTATTTGTTTGCTGAAAATAACAAAACTTTAATTATTACTCAGCGAGTTAGTTCAATTGCATTGTGTGTCGAAAAGAAATTTCAAGCCTTTTAAATGAGCTATCATTTCAAATATATCCCGAGAAAATCTTATCAAACCATAAAATCAAGCTCGATGAAATTATAAGAATTATAGTATTGTAATCAAACTGATTTACCAAATTCATAAGTATTACATGTTAAGTAAATATTTTCTTCTCGTCGTGTAAGTTGCTTTGGACAGTTAAAGCTAAATTGTTAGAGATTGCGCATTCAAATATTCCTTTTCATTCGTCATAATTCGTCAAGTGTTATATATGAGTTACAATCCTGACACTAATATGTAGTTGAAAAAGTTACAATCAATCGAATTCTTTAAGCACTAGATTAGTAATTAATGACAGCGAGTCTCTTACATATATAAGTTCAAATTAATATATATTAATATATGAAATTTAGTATACGTTTAGAAGTATTAATCTGAACTTATAAATTAATTAAGTTCAAATTGTAGTTTCCAAATTTTTGAGATGCAAGAGAATTCACCCTTATAATTTTTTGCCCTTATAATAGCTAACCATTTCACAAATTTCCGAACTTTAGAGATTCCAAATCTTAGTAATTATTGTCTGATGTCATCCGAGTTGTCAAACTCTTTTTTTTATTATTATTTTATATGATTTGTGAGTATAAAAGCACCTTGAAAGCAAGTAGATTCGCACTAAACATAATTGCTAAGGCTGTCTCCAGTTCAACTTTAGTCAGCTCAAATAACTTATCATCAATGGCTGCAAATCCTAGGTATTGATTGTTTCTTCTATAAACATTTTCATCGTGTTTGATTCGAATCTATAGAGTTGATGTTTGTATCTGTTGTTGGTTGGTTTTAAGGGTATCTAACTCAACTCATTTTTCTGATATGTGGTTGCTTTTGGATGATTCAGGCGTTAGTTGTGTAATGATTTTATGATTCTAATCAATTTAAATCCCAATTTCATTTTTTATTTGGATGTATGGTGTTTTTTCTTTGTTAAGACTTTAAAATGGGAATTGCACCATTTAAATCATATTGAATACAAATTGAAACACATTCATGGATCTCTTGTGAAAGATTTTATGCCGTATCCTACACCTTTGGCTTTTCATTTTAATCAGAAAATGCTCTCGTTGAATAACAAGATAAAAAAACACTAATAAATAGCTGTAAAACTAGATATTAATTGCTTGAAATTTTGTTTTAATATTTCTTTTACGTTCTCCTATCGAATATTAGTGTGGTTTCATTTCTTTTCATCTTTCTGGGGATTAGGTTTTATGTAATTGCTTAGAGAATCACAATTTAAATATATTTGTGACATAGAATCATCAATGGCAAGATCGTATTTTTTTCTTTCCATGGAAATGCTTTCATTTGATGCTAAGTATTGGACAATAGCTCTTGTTTTTTCTTTTTTTTTTTCTGATTATCTGTTGTTGGTTGATTTTAACAGAACTTATTTCTCTGGTATTTTGTTGCTTTTGGATAATTCAGGCGTCAATTACCTGATACTTTTTGAGTTCGGTGAATCTAGGGTTTCAATCAATTCCCATTTTTTCTTTTTTTTTTAATTTCTCGTGTTTTTCCTGTTGAAAATTGAAATGGGAATTGCATTGTTTGAATCATATTGAATACAATTTGAAATACATTCAAGGATCTCTTATCAAAGATTTTGTGACATATCCTACACCTTTGGCCTCTTTAATCACTTCCTATTTCACAAAATTCTCTTGCTCAATAACAAGAACAAAAGTCACAAGCAACTAGGTGTAAAACTAGATGTTTATTTAGTGTTGTTTTATGTGTATTTTCACCTCTTCTTATCTTCTCTTAGTGTTGTTTTATATGTATTTTCATCTTTTTGAGGAGTTTATTTAGGTTTTACTGCTTAGAGAATGATAAATTGATCATTAAAGGGGTGAGCTAGAATCATTAATGGCGTCATGATATTTTGGTCTCATTTCATAGACTTTCGTTCATTGGATGTTAAGTATTTCACAATAATTAGTGATGTTCTTCATCTACTGTGATGAATAACCGAAATTAGATTCTAACAAATCTAGAGTCGAACTTTTGTGTCTATTCAAGCCCTATCTATTCATACCGATCTAAGATATCGTGCCAGCAAAATCCGATAATTACAGCTATTTTAATTTTGCAGTGCTGTAGGAAACAACAAATCGGGGCCCGGAAGTTCCTCAAGACAACCTCTATACGTGACACCATTGAATAGTATTCCATACATCGGTGAGAATGCTCCATTGCCAACCCATGGTGCTACTGAACCTGCTGCTTCACCAACTATCCTAGTTTTATCTACCGAAAAATCACCAGAGGAGTTAAAGAAAATACTCGACTCTCTCAAGGGAACCATTGTATTGTGTGGCAGTGCAGCAACTGGAGACATGGGACCACATCTTGGGAAAATGAACATTTCAGAAACTAATGATGCCTACCAGTTCCTTGTTGCCCTCCCTGGCGTTTCAACCGGTAAAGGTACGTTTTCCTTTACTACAACTACGATAGCCACTTTATTATATTAATGGTGTCTTTTATTTTGAGCGAGCAGATTATTTCAGTTGTGACATTGATTGTGATGGGAAGGTGATTTTAAGAGGAGTGGTAACCACAGGAGAGCCGATAGTGTGCAAGCATGGTTTCATCTTCAAGATGCAGTCCCAAAATATAGGGCCGCCAGGGAACTTTTCTCTGGCGTTTAACCTACCGGGTCCCGTGGATCACCTCCAGTTTGCTTGTACATGTAAAGAAGGTGGCATGTTTGAGGGTGTTGTCAAGAAAAAGATACCAAATTAAACCAACGACTCTACCGATCCTTTTGCATTTAATTTCAGCCACATCACCCGCAATGTTTTGTGGGGAGATAGTTTGTTGTATAAACACAGCCTCAGGTATATGTTGAATAGGGAACACTGTTGTTGTATTGGTTTACCCTTCGCAAAAGTGATGGATGGTTTGTTGAGAAACAAAATGAATTTTGCATAAAAGTAATGTTGTATTACTAATGCCCCATAGTATTCATCAGTCCTAATATTCGGTTGGCTGTTCTCTTTTTGGCTTTTATATGAAACTAAAGTATGCTGAACGTTTAATCCTGAAGGAGTGGATATCTATGCATGTGAAAATCAGTTCTCAACTGCAATGAAAGCTTGAAAAAGAATAGCTCTTATGTTGGAGAACTTTTATGCTTCATATTTCTTGATCAAGAATTACAGCAATAACGACACTACATACGATGTAAAAACTGTTACCAACTCTCATTAAATAGTAGAATTCGTCTGTTTTTGGCAATGACTTGTGAGTTTCCATTATACGGACAATGGAGATTGATCGTAGATACCAAAATTGGTAACAAATGACAATATAGAACATATATTGAAGTACATAATTTTTTTGTGTGTTTGTTAACAAAGAGTTTAAGCTTTTTGCATTTTTCTTCTTCTTCACATTTGAAGTGATGTTGAAAATCAGTTCTCAACAGCTTTGTCAGCTCGAAAACTGAATTGCTGATATGTTCATATGTTGGAGAATAGGTTTGGTTTGGTCTCTTAATCAAGAATTATGGCAACACTGTTTACAATTGTTATGAGAATAGTTAAATCACACATTCTATTGAGCTCACTTTTATGATGAATGTCCAACCATCATCATTCTGAATGGCCATCATGTTATATTTATCTTAATTTTGTTTTCGGTTTTTCCAATTCATAAACAGAACTGAACTAAAATATTTTGGATTCCTTGATAGTGAGAAGTATTAGCTTATATTATCATAGTACAGATAGAAGAATTAGGATAATGCTCACTACTCAAACATGTAGTGACTGCTTGTATTTATATATGTAAGTTAGGGTTACATGTACAAGACTATCGGCGCACGACGTGCACCACAACGCACGACGTTGTGCACTAGACTGATCAACATACAAGATCGGCGCACGACATGCACCACAACGCACGACATCGTGCACTAGATTGATCAACATACAAGAAATACACGTATCAATACAATATCCTTAACAGTCTATAGCCTCCTATAGTGACTATAAGAACACAACTTTATATTGTTTATGATTGTTGTTTGGCAGAGGCTCCCATTGAAGTTTGTCGGGTTATATGGCAATGAACTCGGTGATGTTGTTAAACTCTTTCTACCAG
>CAOJBJ011924139.1:0-11543 GCA_948291685.1 Euphorbia celastroides | reverse complement strand
TTGTATTCGGAAATTTTTAGCAGTTATTGGCAGATCAAGCTCAGTTTACCAGAAAGAGAGAATTCCACAGATCCTCTAGTGCTCCGTTTTGACAAGTAAGATTCTTTGTTCCTTAAAATAACCCAATTGAATAAAATAAGTTTGCTATAAAAATATTAGAACTTTTTGGCTAAGTTAGAATAATGGTTGGTAGAAAATTATTATTCTGTGTACTTAGAGTGAACTTTATCATAGATAATATATACAATAGAGCAATATTTTAGTATTGAATCTATTGATCATCATATACCATTTTAGAGGGCATTTCTCTCTCAGGATGATTTTTTTATAGCTTATTTTAAGTAGGTAATATGTTTATTAAAAGGACTTGTTAGCAATTTATAAGCTATAAAATGACCAGAAATATACAAGGATAAGCGAATATTGTTGTTGCATAAAATCACATAGTGGCACACTGGTCATTTATTTTTTTTATGTGAACACTCAATTTCTATTTTAGTGGTTAAATTTTCTATGTTGAGAAATCTAAAGACAATCTTTTTTGTTATGTTTGTCAGCCAAATCTCCATTAAAAAGCATGTGGGGAAATCTTGGAAAAATCAGAGCAGACGAGGAAAGAAGTTTTTGGGTTTTTAAGTTGCTGATAATTATTTTTGCAACTTGATGTAAGGACCAAAAAAATAGTATAATGTTGGGGAATGTTTGTCTTGTATTTTGGTGCTACCAAATAGAAAGCAATTTTTGTGCGCAAACACTGTATTGTCCAATCTTAGTCCAATACTTAATTATAGTACTTTTTATAGTGTCGTGATCTCTTAGACTTAAAATAATGAAAATAAGTTCAGTTCAGCTCAATTCAGCTTCACTAAGTTTTAACAAGTTTAGCTCAGTTCTATTTAAATCTAACAAGTTCAATTCAGTTCAGTTCTAATAAATTTCAACAAACTTATATAATAATAATAATAATAATAATAATAATAATAATATTAATAATTAATGAAGATAAATAAAAATAAATTTGTAAAAAATATTGTTTATTTATTACTAACCCATAAAAAATTGATACATTTTTACACATAACACATTTTTTGGTATATTATTATCATTTTTGACAATATTCGTTAATATAATTTATAACAAAGTTACTTGTTAATTACTAAATGAGTAAAAAAATACATAAATATAAATCTTAACATAATTAAAAATTGGTCATTTTTTAGTATCAATGTACACAATACCATGAATTTTCTTGTTATTTAAACTTTTTATTAATTAATATAAATAATTATTATTATAAATTCATTAATTTATTAATTATTTTATATATTGTGTACTTTTTTTAATAAAGTGATATCACACATTTATATTATTTAAGTTCGATTAAGTTTTAACAAATTCAGTCCAGTTCAGTTCAGCTTTAACAAATTCATTTCAGTTCAGTTCAGCTTTAATAAATTCAGTTCAGTTCCAATAAGTTCAGTCCAGTTCAGTTTAGCTATTTCTAATCCTAAAGAACATGCCTAAATTATAGTATTATTTAAGAGATGGGGCAATGGATTTCTATCCATCATTTTTGTATCATTTGTTTGTCTCTCCATTTTTCTATTGGTTGCCCGTCGTTGATTTTTTATCCTAGCAATTCTATAATCTCATGCACACTAATTAATTCAATCCTAGACTTTTATTTTGGATCACTTAAGTAATCATGAATAAGAAGTGTGGAAATTTTAAGACCATTAGTTTTTTGATGGAACATCAATCCATTTTACATAATACGTCGACGATTATTTGTGTATAGTTTTATCGTCTTTTCTAACGAATTCCTTAATAAAAATAGTAGTTGGACGGCGACCAAATTGAAGTAAGCGAGTATTGTATGTTATTTTTGAAGAAATAAAGGTGAATTTTTTTTCCCAAACAATAGGATGGCAACAATAGTTCTTTGTTCAAGTTTAGTATATTGTAAAAATTTAATTTGACCAAAATTTGTTCCTAAAAATGCTTCAAGCTGGAGTTCAACAGTTTATTCTCCTAAAATTGATTGCCAAACATCTTAAGCTATGATAAAATGATATGATATAATTAAGACATTTGTTATTTAGCGGAAAATTGTCTTGAAACTAATTTGAATAATTTCAGATATGATATATTTAGGTGGTATTCGGAGGGAAGAAGGCCTCGGAGCTAGTCGGGTGGTACTAAACTACTAATCAAGATTTTAGCGGGGTTAGGACTTCGATTTAAGTGGAGTTTAATTATTATCTTGTTTTATATTTTATTAATATATTAAACTTATGAATTTAGTTATGGCATGAATAATACACAAATTATAAAAATTAACTAAATAAAAATTATCATTTCATACAATATTAAATACCATATTTTAGACGATATTTTGAGATTAGTTGATACAAATTTGACGGTGAAAGCATCCTGAGTTTTTTTTAAATAAAGGATTATATTAATACTAGCAGTCTGGTATACATTTTGCACGATACATATGTAATCATATATATATATATATTTGTTGGGCAAACAAATATCTCATATGGAAAGATTGGAGGATTCAGAGTAACATATAAGCATGGACCACAATCCTCAATAGTATGAGGCCTTTTGGGGAAGCCCAAGAGCAAATTCATGACGACTTTTAGCCCAAAGTGGACAATATCATACCATGTGTGGGGATTCGTGGTGTCCAGTGCTTAGGTCGAGCCCTACAGTTGGTATCAGAGCCGGGACTCGTACTCCAAGTTCGTTGCCATGTGCATGTATTCCCTCGGAGTTGAACAATTTGAGCAAGATCTGCGTACTCCACCGGTGCTCTATGTAAGGCGTGTCCTCCATAGCATTAGAGATCGTGTTGACAGGGGAGGTGATTAATAGTGGAGGGTTGATCGGTCGAGGGGAGGCTCGATGTATATTTGTTTGAGGGGAGGAATGTTGGGCAAACAAATATCTCACATAGAAAGATTGGAGGATTTAGAGTAGCATATAAGCATGGACCACAATCCTCAATGGTATGAGGCCTTTTGGGGAAGCCCAAAAGCAAATCCATGAGGGCTTTTAAGCCCAAAGTGGATAATATCATACCATGTGTGGGGATTCGTGGTGTCCATCACTTTCGCCGGACGCTACAATATTAAACAAAACATGCAACCATCACTAGAAACACGACAACCCACCATAATGGGGGAAAGACATAACAACCTAACGACAACGATACTCAAAATACCACACATAAAGCAGTAACTTTGTATCCTCCAACTAACAATTTCAGGAGTCAACAACCACAAAAACTTGTTATTGCACAGCGACCTCGACCATCCTTGTTGATCTTGAACGATCTTGTTGATAGGGGATAGATCTGGGAACATAAATTAAAAGATAACTATATATCTTTGGCTTGCATCGTTAGTAGTCCAACCCAATGGAACGTCAATCAGAATCGAGGTGTGCAACAACAATTTTATGTCTGAAGACACTGATCTCATAGCGAAAATACAAAGAAACAACAAATTATTAAGACCAACAAAACTAAAGAACAGTAAAAATAAAACCTAATTGATCCGTCAGGGAGAGAGGCAGAGACGACACAACGATCACTAATGGATAGAGGACGAGAGGAGACAGATCTGGTGTTGGCGAGACAGGAGGGAGGCGGAGGACAGAGGAGGAGGACGAGGAGGTAGATCTAACCGCAATAACGGAGGTGGTCGGATAGGAGGTGGTGGCAAAAACACGGGTGAAAGAGAAAACAAGGCAGTAGACTTAGTATGGTGGAGCAATCGACAGTAAAGAATTAAGGAGAAGCAACGCGTGCCGCCGCCAGCGACGGCAGTAGAATAATAAAACCTCAAAACCCTAACAGAGCAATTCTATCCTTCTATGTTCTACTATTAAGTTGTTGCCTTGTTGGTATTTGGTACATATTTTCAGAATTAAATATGTTGTTCTTGCTTTAATATCCTTTTTTATTTCTCTTCATTCTAGTAGTATTTTCATGCATCAGAAATATAGGAGAGAGAAATTTACATTCATAAAAAAGAAATTAAAATAAAAAACAAATCTATATATATCTACATATTACTGAAAACAAAGAAGTGATGAATTACTATTTTACAGTTAAATATTTAATTAAAATTTTAGAGTTCTAAAATTTCTGTTGTTATTATTATTATTATTAATTAAATATAAAATTCTTGAATTACCATTTTACCATTATTTTTTCAAAATAATTTTTAAATAATAAAATATTTTTAATTTTTTTAATTAAATGAATTCAAATTTTATAATAATCTATGAGATTAACTATCAATAAATACATCTTCTAAATTTATTTTTTTTATAAATTTAATATAATTACAAATGACATATCAATGCATCACATGATGCATTACACTAGTAGGTTGATAAAATCAACACATGACATAAAATAAGACATTGAAGTAGGGACATCATATTTCATTCTTGTATTCTCCTTCTCACCCTCAAACTCTCTCTTTTTTTCTAATATATCTTAAACATGTCAAAATTTTAATAGAGTACATCGTTACGATAGCAGATTTTTTTGCCAACAAAGTGACTCGAAGAATATAAGTCAACATATTTTTCTTATAAATTTCTCGTGAGTACAAGTCACTTGAGAATATGTCTATTATTTCAACACCTTCTTTTATATTATACATTTTTGTGACATCTTTTAATTCTAACCTTTGAGGTCAGGAACTTGCTAGTGAGTGAGCATTTGGCCAAAACTGAATCAAAC
Source organism: Euphorbia celastroides (assembly GCA_948291685.1). NCBI lineage: Eukaryota > Viridiplantae > Streptophyta > Magnoliopsida > Malpighiales > Euphorbiaceae > Euphorbia > Euphorbia celastroides. Next base: position 6,775 of record CAOJBJ011924139.1, on the reverse strand, counting down.
TAGTTCAAACTTAATTAGTTAATTACCAAATAAGAAAATTTTTCTTATTTAAACCAATTCAAATACATTAGAATCAAATTTAACCAGATCTAAATAAATAGTTTGATTTGGTTAAAAACCAAAATAATCCGGATTTGGCCCTAACAATTTCCATACTCATATAAAATTTAAATGACTCGCAATTATTCAAATATAATTACTAGTCCAAAATGAAAAACCAAAAAACTATTGTCGAAGCGACAAGTCTAATTTAGAATAACTACAAGTTCAAAATTAAAAATATAAAAAATTAAGTTCCAAAAATAACCACAACAATCTTTGATTATTCACATCAAAATTTCAATCCACTTGAACAAATAAAGGACCACACAGAGACTTAATTTAGGGTTGAGAACTCATTTTCGACAAATGAGTGATTTATTGTTGTGAAATATGCAAAAGGCCAATGAAAAATGACGCCAAAATAATGAGTTCACATATCTCGGCAAATTAAGCTTAATTACAAGAATCCAACTATTCAACAGCAGCGTGTTGAGAACATCTGGAAAAACCTCAACATGTTTTGAGACATTTTGAATATTACAGTGACGATCTTCACCAATACTCTTGCTGAGACTCAACGACATCGAACACGAGAACAAGCTTTCAATCTTTCTGTGAAAAATTAGTGAATTTACCGCTCTTCAAATGTGACCCAGAACAATTGAAATTTCAATCTCAAAAATATTTCAAAAACATCCGAGTTTTGGAGATCTTCAAATGTTTGACACTAAAGATACCAATAGAGAATTTATCAGTCTGAAGAAATAAAATAAATGGCTTTCAACACACCAATCTATTGAGTTGAATAAGTTATAGACCACGGCCAAACACATTGTCAGACAAACGAAAAGGCTATGTTTCATGGGAGATAACATTTAAGTGCTCAAGGTTTGAACAGTAGGGAACAATTCTTTTATTATTGTGAGATACATCTGTTAGAAAAAAGAACTGATATAGAACATAACAACTCAATATTGGCACATCCCGAATATCTTGAAAAGCTCAGCGATTTCGGATAGAGAACTGATGTAGAACTACTCACAAGAACAAGAACAAGAATAAGAGCTTGTATTTTTGAAATTAAATAACTAAAACAAAAATCGGAACCTAAATGACAAAGAAAAGACTAAGAACAATGATAAAAGAAACCTATAAAAACCCCAATACTCGATATCAGAAGACCAACTGTCAACAACAGGAACTCAACAATAACCTAAAAACCATCAACAATTGGGAAATTGAAGAGTGGCAAGAATTAACCTTTTGCCATCCAACAAATTATATTCATTTTTTGTTGAATCCAACTGTGAATCAATACAGCAGAATACTAGCAGTTCATCTACCAAAAGAAGCAGCAGAACCTGTAAGCTACGAGTCTAGAAGAAAGTCAAGAAACAATCGTGCCTAGGGAATATCTTGGAAAGCTTAACAATTTCTTAGAAAATTTGACCACGAACTCTATTGGTGGTTTTTCTAATAAAACAGTCCATATGAATCACATGATTTATCCCAAGAAACTTTACCTTATAATTCCTGAATTCCACGTTTACAACAAATGCCTCAAGCTTGAGAATGAAGAGCATAACATGTTGCAAGTCTCAGAGAACACAAAAACTAAAAGTGCAGATCAACATCAGACCAAATGCCTAGATAGATAAAAATTGAAATTGACTTGATATATATCCCTGTTACATAGTGCCCATAAGGTACCTAGTCCCTGATACAAAACAGTTAACTTTTTTTACAGCAGCACCCAACTAAAAAGCCATAAAATATTCTCCACAATAGAAACAACAATAAGATCAAATACAAAAGAAAACTCTTAACTGTTAGTGTAGTTTCAGAAGTCTTTTGAAAAAGTGCTACACCTAGCTAAGTAGAATATAACAACTCCACATTGGCACATCGTGAATATCTTGGGAAGCTCAACAACTTCTGAGAAAATTCAATCACAAAATCTTTTCTGGATTTTTGTAACGAAACTGTCATCTTCTTCAATACTTGTGCACTCTTCAGCAGAAACTCAATGAACTCAAGCTCAAACTTACATTTATCGTCGGTCTCATGCACGCCAATCATCTCAACGGTCTTTAAATGTGATACCAAACAACTAAAACTCGAGGATTCATAAGTGTTCCAGTAGTCTGATCTAGAAATCATCCTGTCCTGGAGTTCTTTGTCCGACATGTACTGAAGATAGATTTGGATAGCACGATGAACCGAGCAGACAATAGTAGCGGAAATTCATGAAATGTTATAACTTGCTTTGATACACAGTGAAAAGTTCAGTATAGATTTAGTTAATCCACCATACATATTGCATAATTTGTTCCAAGAAATTTTACCTCGGACTTTGAAGTGAACTTTATAACAAAACTCTCAAGCCTTGGTGAATGAAGAGCATATGCAATTCCAGGAACGGCAGAAAGAAAGTCACCAACACTCACGGTCAAGCATTTGTAGCTTAACTGTGGCAAAGATTGGTAATCTTCGGCATATAATTCTGATACAATCTTCAAGCATAAGAAAATGAAGACTCGTAAATGAAACATAAATATATAATGAACAATAAAGTTGAGCTGTCATATTTTCACTTGATTGTCATCACAAATTAAATATTTAGGTTTAGAACATACTGTGAAGAAGAACCACTCCATTATTATCTTATTCACATGTTGAAACTTCAATCATCTCAGCTTCGACATGTTCTAAACGTAATACTTTCAAAGAGTTGGATAGCGACAGGATCCATATTAAATCTGTGGAATTCAAAACACTCAAGCAACGGACAGCCAGAGAGAATATGTTCAATCACTTCACTCAAATGATCATCACAGTCACAGCAAATCATCTTAAGCGACTTGAGAGACGGCAAATTCACTCCACAATTGGGCATTAATGAACATTTAACAATCTCTAATCTAACCAGCGAAGCATTGTCAAAAACGAACTGAGGCAAAGTATGCGAGTCGGTTAAATCACGACAAATCAAGATTAGCTCTTCCACATATTTTCTAACAGCAAAACGGATTTTTGCAGTAAACAGAGGATCCTTGACCAATCCATGTTGTAGGTGAAATTTCTTAATTTTGGGGCAGTCGTGAAGAATTAGAGTATTTTCAACAAATATCAAGTATGCTTCACCTGAACCATTGAAGATGAGAACAGGAACATGAGTCCACTGATTTTGCCATCGTTTGGATAAAACGCCGGTCCTAATAGCTTCGCTGGTTGAGGGCAAAAGGGAGAGAATGTGCTGAATTATCGAATCCGGAAACTCACTGATTCGATCCTCCTTATCATTTGGCTTGATCCTTTTGTTTCTAACTCCAGAGATTTCATCCATGGTTGAACAAAACGAACATCAATTGTAAAATAGGCATACACCAGACTACTAATTGTTCATCTATCTGATAAAAGAAGTAGAATACTCACTGATCGTCAATCAGCGGTGCAATCCGATTTTAGAGCTTAGCTAAAGCTTCCATTTTTGCTGCAATTTCTACGGAGAAGAGTGAAAATTAGGGTTGCAAATTGATAGAGAATGAACAATACGGATTGCCTTCACAGCTCTCTTTTAGCTGAAAATGGGCCGCAGAATTTGTTAAATTTGTAGGCCCATATTTGATCTTAGTATTGGCTTTCATTTTATTTGTGTTTTTGATTTATTGATTCATTCCTAAATTGAATTGAGTTGAATTCCATCGAACTTACGAAAACATTTTCGGTTTTGACCTATACATTTTACTGCTTACTGTTTATCTTTACATAATTTTTCTTCAATTTTCATTATTTCTTTTGAATTTACTTATGTCAGGTTTGAATTTTGATAACATGTTGTCTAGTTTTACTATTTGTCAAAAAAAAATTGTTTAATTTGAAATTATATTAAATGGAAATAAAATTCTCCAACTCATCCTGAATATAATTCGAATATAAAATCTTTAGATACCACAACTTCATCCTTAACACCCTTGGCTAAGACAATATTTTTACTTATTTAATAAAGCTTATTTATTCATTAGTCCTTGGCTCCTTGCCTTTATATTTGATATGGTACTTATAAAACACTTAATTCTTTTATATGACTTTAATTAATCTTAACTTAGACCTAGTTTATTGCTTAATTAAATATTTTAATCCACAATTGCTTATTTGAACATGACATATAGCTCACTTTTTTTTTGAATAATCAGAAAATCCTTGAAGAGGCCGGGTTTCGAACTCAAGGCCTCCCACCAACATATTGGAAGGTGTACCACTTGACCAAAGGTCAATTGGTTACATATAGCTCACTTGTATCTCACTTTTTCAGTACTTGTGGGCTATGACTTATGATGCACTTTTTTTTATAAAAAAACTCACTTCTACCAATTTTATGCAACATTTGTACATGTTACATAAATAAAAAGAGTTAATACGTTTTCCACAAACCTAGAGATACCGAGATAGAATAAGCTATCCCCTAAAAATTTTACAAAATGGCATCAATGCACTACTTTTCTCAGCACAAGTTATAACCCTAGAAAATCGCACGACAACTGAAGCTCCTTTACCCAATAGAAGCTACTCCCTCTTGTTCCAAATGTTAGTCATTTTAGATTAAATTTCATTTACGCTTTTGTTTGTCATTCTCAATTTTCCATATACTTTTCATCTGATTGCTCCATTTTTGCCCATATTAATAATACAATTCCTATAAAAGATATTAAAAGTCTACATATAATTCTTTTCTATTGGCTTGGTATGAGAGAAAGTCAAGCTAATCATTGATGTATTATTTTAACTTAATTATAGATAAAGGGTAAATTAGTAATCTTATAGCTTTAATTTAATGTTCCTTAAAAACTGTAAAATAACATAGAATGACTAATATTATGAACCGGAGGGAGTAAAATTAAGCTTTTCAACATCAAAACAATCATAATTATTTCCATTTCCCATTGCATAGTTAGAACTTCTTGATCTTCAAGCAATCAAGAAGTGAAGAACTAAGGCACTGTCAATGACTGTAGAGATAGCTAAAGTGGTGGATATGTAATTAAATATTGAGAAACCTATTATTATAGGTTATATGTATCAAAATAAAAGGTTATATAATAGTTTATGTATGATAATGTACAAAATTAAAGTTTACGTATGAAATTGAGAAAGTAGTAATAGTTAATGTATTATGAATGAAATTAAGCCCTGAAATACATTATTTGTACTACCCAATCCAACCAATTTTTTGAATCATCCTAATTAATAATTTGGTTTGGTTTTGGATATAAGATTTTCGAACCATTTGCACACCCCTAGAAGTTCATGACCCTTCTCACAACCTTTAAGAAAAATTTACTCAGTCTTAGGCTATTGACTAGTCTAAAAAATCGGTAATGAAAAATCACAGAAACAGGCAGCCTGAATTTATGTAAGAAAAATTTACTCAGTCTTAGGCTATTGACTAGTCTAAAAAATCGGTAATGAAAAATCACAGAAACAGGCAACCATTTACTCAGTTATTTTTGTATGTGATATTCTTTGAATTCAATATAAAGAATAGACTTGGGTACGGGCAGCTCGTGGGACCCGTCCATTCTTAATCTTTACATAATGAGCAAGGAGTTTGAAATTAAAACCCGGTTCAGAGCAAACCCATTTAATCTCAAATTATATATGGATTGGGTTTGGTTTTTGCATTAAAATTCAAGATCGATCCACCTTGCCTCATTTTATACAAGAATATGTAAAATTACTTATACATTTAATATGTTTATCCTAAATAATTTTTTAATTTGATATTTAAAGTCGTCTGCATTTCAGTTTTTCATAAATTTTGGATATCAAATGAAATTCAAATGTAAACGTTACAATAAAACTGCAAATTTTTTTCTGAAAAATTACATGTGTAATAATTTTTTAGTATTAATTTTTTTTATTAAAATTATTTTCTAGGCTTCATGGTTAGACTTAGGTTTTCATTTTTTTTATAAAAGGTCTGTCTGGTCCAAGCTCAATTGCAGAAGCTATTCACATAATCTATGTTTGGCAGCCGAAATTGTATTTATCATTAACATAGTAAAATATAATTGTATATTTGAAAAACACAGACAAATTTTGTTATATGAATAATTAATACGTAATCAATAACATAATGTATTTGTTATCTAATTGGAAAAATAAATGTTACAGACTTTATGATATATTATCCACTTCAAACTTGTGGATCACTAAAATGAGATGAACCTATGGTAAACAGTTTTTTTTTTACATAATATTAACATGATTTATGGCTTGATTTATGTCTTTTAATAGGAGTCGGATAAGAGTCGGATAAGGTTAAGCTGGAAGGTGTGGAAAGAATTGACTAATAGTCAATATTAGTCAATGACTATGATGGCAGCAATGGAGATCTGATCTACTCCTTGGGTGATGGGTTGGAAGAGGAGGGGGCATTTGTCGCCTGGTATATCTCCCACAATGCTGAGAGTGTTATGGAAAACGAGGGTGATGTTCTGGTTGAGGGCAATGGTCAGTTCCGTAGCTGGGTATAAGAGGTGGAAGTATGCCTCTACTGGTGACATGGGAGGCTATTGGATCATTGTCAACATACAATGGGGGAGGAGTGGTTTTGGGAGGATGGCGTTTGATGCTATTGATGCTGTGGAGATACCTATCATTAAGACGAATGAGAGGCGCGCGTGTAGGTAAAGTTTATCACTATCCCCTCACTGCTAGCTTTATGGTTCTT
>CAOJBJ011923568.1:0-19616 GCA_948291685.1 Euphorbia celastroides | reverse complement strand
ACAAGATCAATATCTTGTGTATTACACAAGTAAATTCTTGAGAAATGCAGAGTTGAGGTATCAAAAAATAGAGAAGCTAGCTCTGGCATTGATTCATGCCTCAACTAGACTTCGACCTTATTTTCAAGCCCATACTATTGTTGTGCGAACGAGCTACCCTTTGAAGAAGGTGTTACAAAGGCCTGAAACTTTAGGGCGACTGGCTGAATGGCAATTCACTTAAGCGAATTTGATTTGCGATTTGAGGCACGGTAAGTATTGAAGGCTCAAACATTAGCTGATTTTGTCACAGAATTTGTGAGTCTCAAACAAGAAAAGATAGTGAAGACTGAAACTTGGGAAATATTCGTAGATGGGGCATCAAGTCAAGATGGTGCATGACTGGGTGTATACATTGTCGGCCTCGAGAAGATTCGATTGTCATATGCGGCAAAGCTCGACTTTTCTCCAACTAACAATGCCACTGAATACAAAGTAATGATCAAAGGCTTAGAGCTGGCGATAGAGATAGCACCAGACAAAGTTTGTTTCAAAAGTGATTCGAGGTTGATATCAAATCAAGTCAACAAGAATTACGAAACAAGAGAACCCAATATGGCTAAGTATCTCACTAAGGTACGTACTTTAGTAGAGAAATTAGAAGCCAAGGGAACCGCCTGGAAGGTAGAGCACATACCCAAAATTAAGAACGCCAAGGCAGATGCATTGGCAAAGGCAGCCGCTAGCAAAGAAGAATGGAAACAACTAACTTGCCCCTATAAAGTTTTACAATATCCTGCACATGAATTGCAAGATGTATTCACTATACAATTTGAGGCGGATGATTGGAGACTTCCAATAGTCAATTACTTAAAAAATGATGTTCTATCGGAAGATAAGTTCGAGGCGGCAAAAATCACAAGAAAAGCCACGAGATTTGCCATGATAGGCGACAACTTATATAGAAAGAGTTATGCTAACTCTTGGTTGAAATGTGCTGACAGGGATCTCAGAAGAAAGATATTAGAAGAGCTCCACGAAGGAGATTGTGGAGCACACCAAGCGGTTGGAACGCTACTAAGAAGAGCTAGTTTGGCAGGCTTTTATTGGGAAACCATGAAGGCCAATACAGATGACTATGTCAAGGGATGTCATCAATGTCATATATATTCGAGGAAAATTCACATCCTCACGGCGTTGCATAAGCCTTTAAAAACCGGCTGACCGTTCATGCAGTGTGGAATTAATATAGCCGGACCAATGCTCGAGGCAAGTAGACAACTGAAGTTTATCCTGGTAGTGATTGACCACTTCACTAAGTGGGTCGAGGCATAAGCTCTGAGTTCAATAACTCCAGAGAGAATTATTGACTTTGTGCAAAGCAATATAATAGCACGATTTGGAATTCCCCGCAGAATTGTAACCGACAATGGAACTCAATTCACCTCCAAGAAATTCTTGGACTTTTATGAACGCCTGAAAATTGAAAATCACTTCTCCTTAGTGGCTCATCCACAAACAAACGACCAAACCGAAGTAACAAATCGAACCTTAGGAGAAGGTTTGAAGAAGGGAGTATGGCCGGATGAATTGATCAATGTCTGTTGGGCATACAGAACCACACCATGTATCGCGATAAATGAGACTCCTTTCTCTTTAGTGTATGGAGTTAAGGCGATCATAGCAGTTGACATCGGAGCTTCTTCAGATAGAATCAAGTACTACAATGAAAGGGATAATGATATAAACTTGAGGTATCATTTAGATAACCTCGACGAAAGGAGGGAGTGATCAAGTATACTCATGGCGGCTTACAAGGTGAGAATTACGAAGCACCATAACAGAAACGTTAGACAAATTCGCCTCAAAGAGGGAGACTTTGCGTTAAAGGATTCAAGCGAATCACAAACTAGAGAGGGTAAAGGTAAATTTAAGACAAACTGGGAACGCCTCTATTTGGTCTCAAAAGTCTTAGGCCCCGCAACATAAAAGCTCAGCACTCTCAACGACAAAGAACTTCTGAGAACATGGAACATCTCCAATCTTCATCCATATTTTATGCCTAAGCCGTAGATTAGCAGTAAGAACCGTACTCTTTTTACTCCTTATAATTAGGAACCCATTACTTAAGACTTAGTAGCGGATTCTTCCTTATAAGGAGGTTTATAATGAGGCGGTACAAGTAGAAGGTTAGTTTGTGGTATGCTAAACCTTATCAATAAAGTTATCGCTCTATTTTACCCATCAATCGTTTATTTTGATGTGAGAATTAGATTTTGCATGTTAGTTCATAAAGTTGTGTAGATTGAATCTATGAGTTTCAACCGGCAAAATAAGTTGTGTAGTAAGTCTAAACTATGAGAAGTTGTGTAGATTAAATCTACGAGATTTAGCCGGCAACATAAGTTGTGTAGTAAATCTAAACTACGAGAAGTTGTGTAGATTAAATCTACGAGATTCACCCGGCAACATAAGTTGTGTAGTAAATCTAAACTACGAGAAGTTGTGTAGATTAAATCTACTAGATTCAGCCGGCAACATAAGTTGTGTAGTAAATCTAAAACTACGAGAACTTGTGTAGATTAAATCTACAAGAAAGAGTTGGTTATGTAGAATACAAGCACAAAATTGTGTAGATCATTAATCTGCGAGTTTCAACCGGAATGAAAAGTGGTGTAGGTTACATCTATGAATATTTAGCCGGCATAATTATATTATGTAGTTTATAGACTACGAGAAATGGTGCAAAGTACATCTATAAGTTATGAAGCTACTATGTAGTCAAACCTACAAGTTCAAGCTGGAAAAATGTGTTACATGCCACCATAACAATCAAAAGTTATGTAGATTAAATCTACAATTTTCAGCCGCAACAGTGTACAACTAACGAAAGTTGCATTACGAAAGACGACGGCAAATAAATAGCTAAGTAAGCATAAAGAATGCAAGAAAGACAAACATCATAAATAAAGCCCATATAGGGCGAAATTACGAAATAGTTTCCATGAAGGGCCAAAATATTGTTCAAACAAGAAGAGAAATAAAAGTCATACGCAGAGGACACTAAAAAGTCATTCCTGGCGGTCTTCTCCATTTCCCGTCTCAATGTCAGCTTCGGGGCTCTCTTCCCCAACCAACCTCTCTTCACCGACAGCCGACTGGTCCGCAACTGTTTGAGTGGGATTTTGGGATGAGACAACATTCCCTTCTTCTTCTTCTTGAAAATTTGGCGGTGGAACCGCCCTAAAAATATCATAGTCAAGGTGAGAAGCTTCTTGTTGGCAAGCAAAGAACACTCGCTCGCCATACTTCTAGGTCTTATTAACTATACCAACAGCCATCTTTTTCCAATCGACAAGGTCGGACTGAGCCCTCTCAAGGTCAAGGCGGGACTGAGCCAGATCCACCTGAAGGTTTCGAATTTCTCTTTGGAGGAAGCTTTGAAGACATCGTGGTCCTTCTGCAGCTGATCAAACTTCTTCTGCAGAGATTTGTTTGTGTCTTTAAAAGCCTCCAGGTCAGTCTTCTTAGTCTTACTAAGACTCTTATAATGGTTCACCTTTTGTTGAAGGACGTTTTGGTTGAGAGCGCGGCAATTAACTTCAGCAGCTCTCAAGAGAAACTATGTCAAGAAGTAAAGTTAGTAACATGTTCGTGATCGGAACAAACGAAATAAAACACTTACAAAGAGAGCGCCTTCAAATAAACCCCGAGAGAGGGTGGGAAATGGTCTTTCTTCAGAGCTCTTGCTTCAGCTGGCAATGGGAGAATCTCTCTAAGGGCACCCCGGTCCGACTCACTTGTTAGGCTCTCTTCTGAGTCAAAAAGCTGAATAAGAGCATATTTCAACTTATGCTTCGGGGGCGCAGGATTGGTAACAGCCTGCTCAATTGAGCCATCACCTTTGTCTGGTTCAGTGGCTGCTTGAGTAACAACCCGAGTAAAATGGGGGAAACCAAGTAAGAAAAAACAAGGTAAAATAGAAACACAACTCAAAATTCTACCTCATTCGCCTTGGCTTTGCATTTGCGGCGTTTGCTGGCATCACTAGGCTCACCCTCTTTCCGGCGCTTCTTCCCATCTGACCGACTCAAATTGCTTCTCACTTTCACTACATCGTTAGTAATATCCATAGTGTTAGTTACCTTTTTTGTCGGAACCCCTGGGGTACCGAATGACTACTGAATGTTGGCAAACAAGTTGCCAAGTATTTCATTTGGTTTTGCCATCCTGCAAAGACAAATGATGAAAATTCAATGAAAGATGAGAAGTTGCCTTTCTGAACATGTCCTGTACAATATATAAATCTTCTTGTCTCAGCATCGCGTTCAATCAACGGGAGATCTTGAAGAAAAGAAACCGCAGCTGCAGTCATGCTCCACCTCATTTGAATGAGCTCACCAAAGAGCAGCACCGTTGGATCCGTCTCTCAACGTGGATGTGGAAACTTTGGTAGAGGACTTTTCCGATCCCTTCATTAAGTCGGAAAAGCCGTGTAATCGTTATTTATTTTAATAAAAAAGAAAAGAGGCTTCCAATCTTTTATAGATTGTTCTCTCTCGGAAAAATGGTAGAAGTACTTTCTGCGACCTTGAAAATGAACATGATCTTCATTGTCGTTCAATTTTGGAGAGCCAAGGGGCTTGAACAATTCATAATTAAAAGGCACACCCAACCCTTTACAAATTTGGTAGTGTCCTACAATGTCCGTCCATGTGTTGGGGTGAATTTGACCCGGACATGTCCCCCACTGTCTCAAAAGGTCACAAATTTCCTCTGGTAATGGATATTTAAAGCCATACTAGATTTGGAACTTATAAATACTAAAGTACTCGTCAGGCAGACTAATCACTCTCTCATCGAATTTGGGAACTCTATACTCACAATCTTGCAACCACTCAAACACTTCAGCGTCCGTCTGAATGTCTATGAGCGTCATTTCAGAAAGCATTTCCTCAACACGTGGAGTCTAATTTATGCTGTCTTCATCAAAAGAAGATGAACCTTCTCCTCCCGATGCTTCTTCCAGCTCGACAACTCTCTTCATTTTCCTAGTAGAGCTGCGTTTCAGTCGGAAACCAAAAGGCTTCGAAAATGGAACTAGGATTAATGCCTTTTCCAACAACTCTTCATTGATAGGTGGGGAGGAATCAGAGTTGGACGCATTATTGGAGGATTCAACTCTTTCGGTATCTAAGTTTGAGGCCATCTCACCGGTTGGAATGTTAACCTTAGCCTGATGGAAAACATTACAAGGCTTTAGTATGGCTAAAGGTTCAACATATTCACCAAAGATTTCTTCTACTGAGTCGTCTGAAGAAGAACTAGATGATGAGTCAGGGATATTCCAATTATCCCAAGGATACATGTTACCGCCTAACAAGGAAAACAATAAGATACGAGTGAAGTTACACTTGTCTAAAGAACTAAATTTCAAATGCCCTAGGTCCCAACTGGGAGGAATGTAAGGATTCTATAAACCCTAGAATGGGATGAAAGACTAAGTTGGTTGGATCAAACGCAGGAAATTTCAAAACAATTCAAAATCTACAAGATGGCGGTTCATCTTCACTATGAATAAGTGCATCCGAAACCCAGAAAGCAGTAAAGTTCAAAACAACAAAGAATGAAAGTCGAAAATTCAAGGCAAAGCACAAAATCGAAATTGGTCAATAATCGACGTTTATCAGATTTTGACAAAATAATAAAAATGCAGAAACTCCGCCAACAGAAATCAAGCCGAAGAAAAAAGTGACAGAAAAGGAAAAGGAGTTAGAGTGGATACCGGGAACAACAATGAAGACTGCACAATAGGAAGCGACAAGTGATCGGAGCTATTGTTGATCGCCGGAAAAAACCAGAAGATGAAGAAAGAATCACAATTTGGCGGAAATAGTGGAAAGTGCAAAATGAAGAGTAGCAAACCAATTTAAAGAGACGATGTCAAAGTAGATTGCCACGTGTTGAGTGGTGAAACGTCAGATCGGAGCTGAAAACACGTGGATACAAATCAATGGTTAGGATAAGAGCATAACAACAGTCATAAACTTCTTCGAGAAGCTAAGGTGAAACGCGCTGATTCGCTTGTTTTAGTTTTTACATATATTGAATTTTTAGGTGGAGTTATAGAGATATCCGACTGAAGCGCTAAAGCATCTTCAACACTTGTGGGGGGACTTCTGATAACATAATCAGCAAAATGGACCTTTGACTCGGAATAGTCAAAGATCTGCCTCAACCATACCCATAAGCAATGGGAAGATAAACACAACAAAAGACTGTGACCACACAGGCGGGGTAGAGCCAAGAAGGTTTAGCACCCGCCTCAGAGGGTCGACATGTGATCACCAAATCAATCGAGCCAATGATCGAGTTCTGCGCTATATCAATAAGACATATATTGGATAACCGAGACAATTGAGTCGGCATCCGAGGTAGTTTGCCTAATTCATAGATCAAGCAGTAGTTGAATCCTAATTCGCTAAGGATTCCAATTCCTTAAGGAAAGATGTTAAACAAAGAATTCTAAAGAGGAACCACCTCTACAAGAAGCAGGAGCAAACCGAATTCCACAAAGATTCGGATTCTTATACGTAACAGGCAAAAATAAGCTTGAAATTACACTCTTACCCTCTAACGATGAGGTAATTACATAATAACCTAGGGGATCCATCAATGCCTATAAATGTCCCACTTCCTAATTCAAAAGGTACATGATTTCTGATTCTCAGCTGTCACTCTGCATTTATTTTCTCTTGAAACCCTTTCTGACTTAGGCAACAGAGAGTCCCCCAATAGGGCAACCCCGACCTTTGGTGGTTTTCAGGTGGAGCGACAGCCGGAATTGGAATAACACGGTGATTTGACCAACATCTGGAGACCAAGTTATCCGATAATGAGTCCTTCAATTATTTTTTTGTTTAATATATTTGCTGACTTCTTTTGTCAATCGTTTCAAATTCATTTGGTCGAATTTGTTTAACTATATATAAGTACTTACAAAATAACTCAACATTACAGTGAAAAATAGTATTATTTTATACACAAGGTATATGTAGAACCAATTATTGAACTCTTGTAAGATGCCATTAGTTTACAACAACATCTGTTAGTTTTTCTTGCTTAAATAGCTTAAACTAGCTTAAAAGAACAATAATCAGATTTTCTTGCTTTGCATGGAGTTGAAATTATTCGTTATTCATTACTTCCTTTTTAATGATTGAAAGAAACAAATTAACATGAAGAATTCAATTACTGATCCATACCACTAGTTGCTAGAAAAGGAATTGCAAAGAGATCACATGGCCAATGGACGGGATGAATATTGACATTGAAAATAGCTCTAATGAAACCCTAGCAGCCGCCATCACTCTTTCATCTCCTGTTTTGATTTTCCAGCGATCATGACCGATAGATCTTCTCACCTTGATCATTACCTTGGCATCAAAAAGCTTTTTTCTTTCGCAAAAAAGATCTCGTCTAATCCATCGCAATCTGATGTTGTCCCTACCGAAAGAGCCCCAATTTCATCAAAGCCTTCCTATGCCAGCCTGGTTTGTGAAAAACCTCAACCAGCCATTGCCCATGTTGTAGACGAAGCGCAGGTTTCGCATAAGGGCGATTTTACATCCGTGAAAATCCCCCAGCGTCTCTTAGATTAGAGAATTCAGTTTTGCTCTAATTTTCTCATTGGAAGACTTTTGCTTCAAACAGGAGATTCGCCATACAAATTACAAGATCTCAAGTCTCGATTGGGACGGATTTGGAACCTCCAGGTGGACTGGCGACTTATTTCTCTTGGAAAGGGATATTTCCATATTCTACTGCATTCCTCAGACGTCAAGGAAAATATTTTACGACGTGGACACTTTAAGAATCATGCCTTTGACTCCTGATTTCAATCCGGATGATCAAAAATCTATTAATGCCCTTGTATGGGTTCGATTATTAGGTTTACCTTGGGAATATTGGGATGCAGCCATTCTGGCGTGTATTTCCAAAGGTATTGGACACTTTGTGAGGGTTGATAAGGTTACTCTTGAAGGTGAATTCTGTCACTATGCAAGGGTCCTAATTGACGTTGATCTTTCTTTATCTTTGCCGACCACCATTGGTGTCGAGAAGGAAGGGAAGCAGCTTTGGAATGATTTGCAATATGTAAAAGTCCCAAAATTTTGTAAGTTATGCTCTTTTGTTGGTCATTCTTGGACTGAATGTAGGAACAACAAAGAGCAGGAGGCTCTAAAGCAGGCTGCCCCATCTCAAAAGAATGAGATTCTGAAATATGTTCGGAAGGAGATGACTCAAGTACAGCCGAGAACTAATGTAGGTCAGGAGAAATCAAATAAGAATGTCAGGGATTCGGATCATGATGCTCTGACTGATAATATCGATAAGAATTCTGATACTGTAGTTGCTCCTCAGACAAAAGTACAGGATATTGTTTCAGTTCAACAGGTTGAACAATGGCTACGGGAGGATACTCGTTCTCAGGATACTCCTGGAATTGCAGATGAGGAAAAGGTTCAGGATGTTAGCTCTGAATCCATTTCTCAAAATACAATATCTGTCTCAGATGATGATAATATACCTTTGGCAGAGATGAAGAAAAAATTTTGGGGTGATGCTTCTGAAGACGATGATGTTGATGCTCATGACAAGGAGGAATGACAAACAATTACAGCTAAGAAGTCTTTGGGTCGGGGAAGAGGAAGCAGACAAACGCTATAGGATGCAGCCCGCACAAGACAAGCACCTCAAAATATACAAGTCTCTCAATTGGAGTCCATGCCAACTCAGTCAATACTTCGAGAAGGTTCATCTTTTCGAGCAAATACACATGGTCGAGTTGCCTCCGAAGACCGTGACATTTCGAATCGTTCAGCTAAATCGAGCCAAGCAGTTCATGATCGGAATTATGATTCAATTGAGGATGACAATTTTTCTTTGGGAGACAGTTAAGAAGAAGAATGTAACTATCATAAGCAGGGCCTCACAACATTCACATCAAGTCCCTAATAGGTATTCTCCTTGAATTGAGTGAGGTTATGACTATAACCTCCTCAACTCAAGAATAGAAGTTTGTTTTGCTTTTATTGATGCCTCCTTCAAGCATTTGACCTATTTGGGTTTGTTTCTTCTTACATGTAATCTTTTTATTTTCATTTTTAATAATATTCGAGGCTGGGTTTTCCGGCCTCAAATTCAAAAAAAAAAAAGATCAAAATGACAATGATAACATTATCAGAAAATTTCATTAATTATCGTCTCCTAATCAAGGTAAATTCCTAATTTGTTAATATATCATAATATGTCCTATTTATCTCTAAATAGGAGAAATTATGATATAAGATTCCTGTTTAGAGATAAACATGAGATATTATGATATATTATCAAATTAGGATTTTACCTTGATTAGGAGATGATAATTAATGAAATTTCCTGATAATGTTATTAGAAGTCCCTCCACAAGTGTGAGAAGATGCTTTAGCGCTTCTTTGCTTTGCCATTTGGTAGGCTATTTGACCGTTCTGGCACACTCATTGAGAAGAGTTTGATATCTATACGTTTACCATCATGTGGCAATGTGAATGTCTATAGATCCGCTTTTGGCTCGTTGGCCTGGGGTTTATGCCTTGTAGTTGTTGATTGGTCCGCTTTTGGCTCGTTGCCTATGTTTGGCGGAATTGTGCATGGGACTATTTGGCCGATATGTGGTTTTGTATTCTGGTATTAACTCTCTCTAAGTGACGCTTATCTCTCATCCTTTAAACATATTGAGACATAGGCTCTTTTCCATGTAGATAATTACACCATTTGTCCTTTGACCTGAAACTTTTATCAAGTCATACAAAGAAAATATACTTTACACACGTAACTTATTTAGTTAGTGTCATTTATTAACATATAAATACTTCAAATATTAAGTAAAATCAAGCAAATATATGCACAATTTATAACGATAAATACATGCACAATTATCTTTGCGAGACATAGGGGTCTGCTTTTGACATTTCAGGCTTTCTTTCTTCGAATGAATACTTGATCTTTGGTATTTCTCCTTTTGAATAATCGATGTACCCTTTCGACTCCACAATTGACGTTGTTGAAAACAATTCACTATAGCCACATAACTATTATGTGCATCGCTCCTATTGGTAGCCCGTGCTTTCGAATAACCTCTTGCAAATGGGCTTTCATTGCCACCTTGATCAAGCATCTAGTCACTTAAACACATGGGCATTCAATTAACGTCTTAAAACATGTGCAAATTATAATATTTTCAATTCTAGAAATATTAGTCCACATCACTTCATATGTTAATGCTGCCAGTATATGATAATTCAAAATATACTCTTGAGCGCTCTCAGCAGTAGCACCACAAAACACTTCAACCATCAAGAGTTTGATCAAATGAGTCTATCAAACCCCTTAGTGAGGTTACATTCAATTTCAAAAGGGCTATAGATCAACTGACAGATAGTTTTTGATAATATACTATAATTTGTAGCTTCAATAAAAGAGGGATATTAATCACATAATTGACACATATTCATCATAATATGAGAATTTCAAATGGCTTGCATGTCACTTAAGAAATATTTGGACCATGTTAAATACTATCATTCTCAATAATCAACCGAAATAATGAATTGAGAAAGAAAGTGAAGCCGACAGATGCATTAGACCCATATACTATTTGATATTGGGGACTGATTTCTAGAACCATAATTTGTACTTAATATCAACAAGCAGAGTAAATTACATGCATGATTTCATAAATCAATGCTAGGTGTAACTCATAATTTGTTCACCAAATAAATTGAAACCGAAGATACAAAAGAAGGTTTACTTATCGTTATGTATCATAAAGTTCATGATGGAGCTATGCCTACTGTCCGCAAAACAATATTTGTCAAATCGAATCGGTCTTTTTTTCACGTTTGCCAAATAGCAACAATAATACTTCAATAATAATTGAGACTGTAAAACTCTCAAAGTTATAATTACAAAACATTTTAATATTGGGATCATCAATTGAACGCAAAAGCACTTTCCTTTAATTCATGGCCAACGAACGCTTTCCATTAGCAAATTTCAAAACTATATGCGAAAAATAAAAATATATCAGATTTAAATATTCCACCGACGAGAAAAATTCAAGCTTTAGTTTTATGTTTTACTTATCTGTATTAATCTGAAGTTTTTTGTGATGAATCCGATGGAATTGTTTTCTCTCAACGGATCCACGCTCACCGCACTAATGATAACTTGGCACCAAAAATTGGTTCAAGTTACTAGAAGTTGTTGCCGATCCCCGAGCTTCAATGTGAGGACTTGACGCTCAAGTCAATAACAGATCGAGATGGAGAGTGAAATGAATGATTGAATATTTTATTCATTTCATACCTTTGGGGTTGAGAATAAGCCTTTATATAGGCTAAACAATCCTAATTAGTGTAGAACAAGGATTCCTGTTTAGAAATAAATAGGAGATATTATGATATATTATCAAATTAGGATTTTACCTTGATTGGGAGACAATAATAAATGAAATTACCTCATAATGTTATCAGCCAATGATTCAAATCCAATGGTATCTAATGGAATAATACCCCTAATGAAATACAATAAAATCAGCAATTACAGATGTTAGAGTATGGAATTGGAATTGCAAATGCAAGCAAAAAAAGCAAATTATACTTGGTTGCTGTCAGACTTCATAATTTGTATCAGCGATAGCATTGAAAGGAAGACATCAAAAAGAGCAGCAAATGTAGGAATGCAGGCAGCCGAACAAAAAGAAAGATGAAAACTGGCCAAATGCAATTGGACCCCCTGAACTTGTCTTGAACTGTCTCTAGCTCTTCTGAACTTTCAAAAGTTACTCTTGTCCCCTGAACTTGCAAAAATTTGCCCTAAATACCACATGTCGACTTTTGATTGGTTTTACTTTTCAAAAATGTCATCCAAACAAAAGTTTAGATGTGGGATTCCAAGGTTTAAAGATTCTTTTTAGATAAATTTAAAGGTGCGAGAGATTATTTGGAAAAATTTAGGGGAGGGAGAAGAAATTTTGAAAATTAAAAAACGCGAGAAGCAAATTTAGACAATTTCCAAATATATTTGACCAAAAAAAGCTTAAAGGGAAAAACTCCAAAATTACAGTGACCAGAAGAGGCGGCCATCACCCTTCACCACCTCTTGATTCTACCGCTGCATTCAATCAATTTTTGAATGATCGGTATCATGACTATTGTTAAATATATGTTTATAGCACAAATATATTCATATATTCTTTTTATTTGTCACATGAGCATAATATTCTTATAATAACTTCATAATAATCAAAATTTGGCAAAATTTTAATTAACATTTTTTCATAATTAATTTGCCTACATCCTGTTAGAAAAATAGCTGGATGACTTTGACGTTGTGAGTTGTGACAATGCACTTTCAGACTCAAACTATTCTAATGGATCTACCGAAAGTTAAATCGAATGTGATTTTGAATTTCCTTTGTTGCAATATAATTAACTGAAAATTTCATTCCAAATGGCTATTTATGGCTATAATTCCAACAATTATATTGTTTCAAGTACGGGTATGTCCAAAAAACATGCTTTTCCAAGTAAATTGTACATATCTAAAAGTCATGTATGTATTTTTGGGTACAAAGAATTCATTTTTCAATGAATTTTTTAAAGGATATGTATCTACTAAAATAATAAATTTTCTACGTGACTGGCAACTCGATCCCAGCCTGGGCTTTACCCTATGAGGCTATGACCCCGTCAAGTGCTGCCGTCTCTCAGACTCTGATGACGCTGCCCGTCCAATCCTGCAATATAACTTGAATATGTATGCACTTTGTACTCTCTCAATTTCTTCAATATAGTATCACAATCATCAATCAATTAGTTGATCCAAAATACAAACATATATGGAGTATCACATGTAGAGCATATTACTTTTCATCGCTCAGATTCCAAATGTTTTCCGCTAGGTTTCTAGCTTTCTTGTACGGGACAAAAGGTTAATAAATAACTAAATTGACACCTCTAAAGTTCTCTCAACAATATTAACCTAGATTCTAGGTTTCAAGCTTAAATCTAATACTTATGTTACATGAATACCTTGATGCAGTGTCTGTGTTAAATTACATGTTAAACTGCTCAATATCCACAACCCAAATCACTAAATGAATTGGTCGTTTCCGCCAATGAAGTCAAAGCATAGTACAATCACGTAGAATTTGGAAGAAAAATATTCACGTGATTGCTAATGAATTACATTACAAAAATTAATACACCTCGATTTCCACTTCAGCTCCTTTAGAATCATCATCTTTTCTCTGTAGTGGACTCCAGATAGTCATTAAGTGGAAACCTAGTTATAGATTGGAAACCTCTTATATCAATAAAACAGGATAATAATTAAGGGATTTTCTATGGTGACTTAGTTTTTTTTCAAAGTTAACCTTACTTTGCCCTTCACTACCATTACATTATTGAGATGAAATTAAATTCAATGGTGATGGTGGCAAAGTAGGGAAAAAACAAAGTCACCATAGCCTTCACCATTTAATTAAATTAACCAGCAAAATTTATAGGATATTAAGACAAGAAATTGGTCAAAACCAATTGATCTAAAGCTACTGGATATAAATCTTCGACATAAAAAGTATGAACCATACACAAAGTGGAATGAATAATATTCATAATTGTATGAAATAAAAAAAAAATATGACAGGCTTTGATATAGTGTAAAAGGCAACAATTATTGATGAAAATGACATCATGCTTCTGATGACTACATTATTTGTTTCATGTCTTACATTGTTGTCCAAGAATCTCACTGCAACCTCAAACTATAATCAAAGCATAGAGATCCAATTTTTTTCATATGCAAATTAATCCTTTACCATCAACAATATGTCACCACCATTAATTTTATTTTGCAGTTTAGTTTACATTTTATATATTTGAAAAACGTAATATAAGGATTGTCATCGATTTTCTTATTCAAAAAAATATGTTAGAAAGGAAGAAAACCTTAAAACAGTAGAGAAAATCACATGTTTCATGGTGACTAATTATATTATATGGTACATCAAAAATATATAACCATACCTTAAATGCAGATCTGGGTAGTATTTCAGTATGGAAAATTCGATGTGAAGAATGAAGCCTGGTCCGAGATCACAATCTACGATTTTATCCATTATAATCTAAAACAAAAATAGTAGCAGATTTGTATTTTCTGTGGGATATTGTAAATAAACAAAAATCTACAATATTTGATTTTTAAAAAAAAAGATCTTCAGCACCCTTTACTCTTCCCAAACTCACACACAGACGATATTAGAAAATCTTGTTTTTCTTTTCGGGCAAAAGCATATTTTGTTGTGCAAAAACAAAAACAAGAGAAAAAAAATGGAAGTAAACTAAAACAAAAAATGAAGGATCTTGGAACAAACTTCATTCCAAACATCAGTTTCCCTTGTTCCAAAGCACGATTAAACTATAATCAAAAGAGAAAGAAAGAAGGCTGCTGCACAAAAGTATACTCAACTCAACTTCTCAATCTATCATCTTTTAATATGTGAGAGAAAGAGGAGAAAATAAAAGGAAAGCAAGGTGGAGAAGAAACGAATATGGGTGAAAATATTCTTTTAAATTACCAAGGAAAAGGTAGCACATGAAATACAGGTCATTTATTTGTGACAATTTAAATAATACACAAATAAAAGAAAGAAAAGGAGGTTAGGTTTTGGTGGAATACTATTGTCTTCTTCTGTTTGTTTCCATTAGTGTGGTTTGCAGGCCATTATTTTTATATGTTTAATTGTTTATGTAATTCTTATAGTTTGATGTTAAGATTAATTGTATATAGGATTTTTATAACTATAAGATTGATTGAAATGGTAAGCGATTTGATATAAGGTATCGAACTCAGAACATTTTAAATGTACAAAATCTTCATTTAGAGATTCACCAAGCCCAACTATGTGTGAAGTTTGACTTTAATCCGGACATAGTTGAGGCGAAATTTCGGAAAAACAAATGAGCAACAGAAAAGTAGTGTTTTTCATTTTTAGAGTGTGTCCAATGGGAGCTTCAAATATGAAGTCCTCTATTTTTGGAGTGAAAAACAATACTCCAAAATTCAACTCTAAAATAGGAGTTTACATCTCTCTACTTCAAATATGGAGTGTACTTTGCCTATTCCATTCTTATTTTATTAATATTTTTTCTCTTATCATTTATTTTAATAGTGAATAGTGAATTAATATTACAAGTAGGTCTAAAAATTAATATAATATTAATAATATATTATTTTAGGAAAAAGAATATTGGATATGGAGTTGAAAATAGAGTAATTGTTGGAGTAGGTTTACTGTAGCAACTCGATAGATAGAGAAAGTAGTGTATAAAATAGAGTTTGGAGTAGAAAAAATAGAGTAACGATTGAACATGGCCTTAATGATAAAGTCTTTGAAAGAAATTTGTTTCAAAAAAGAAAGTAGTTTTAGGGGAAAAATAGTAAAACAACAGCCTTTGACTATCTTGGATACCAAACAACTCCAAATAAATATATTTTTGAACTTATTTTTAAGAAACTAACCTCAGGTCAAATGGTACACTTTCTAATGCTTTGGTGGAAGATTTTGGATTCGAAACCTTACCTCTTCAAGGATTTAGGCTTTATTTTTTTCAATTTATTTTTCATTTAGTTCAGTTCAGTTCAATAAAGTTTAGTTCAGACTCATTAAGTTTTATTTCAGTTCATTTCAAATTCATTAAATTTTTATTAAAATTTAAATAAGTTGCATTTAATTCATTCAATTTTAATAAATTCTTAATAAGAATAAAGCTTATTAAATTTCGAGTCATTTCAGTCTAATATTGAGTTTCACCAAGTTATCAATAAGTTTCATTCTATTACCATGAAGCTCCAATTAAGTTTCAGTTCCGTTTAATTCGATTTAATTACTTCAGTAAAAAAATAGGTCTTTATTAACAATTAAAAAAAAGTAAATATACTTTTTCGGTTCATTACTTTAGCACTGAAAATAACAACAGTAAAGAACCAAAAGAAACATCACGACGTGGGTCTCCACTATTTACCGTACAGTAAAATGTTTATTAATTTATCGAAGTTATCAAAAGAGATCAGCACTGCCCTAATTTAAAGCAATCCCATACTTTTCAACCAATTATCCCATAATTTCCATTATTATTATGTTCATGCTACTTTTTAACTATTTGTTTGCGTTGGTTCCACCTATCTATAACCACAAGCATTAGGAAATAGGAAGTACAAAAACGCTTATATTCTTATTCCAAATTTCATATGCATATAAACATTCTCCAATTTTTTTAACTGCACAAGACTTCGTTATTGGTAATTCCTATGGACTAGAAAGCAAATATGAGAATAAATAATACAACTTTTATTCAACTAAAAAGACAATATACACCGCGTACAATAGAATGAATGATCTCTGTACAATATACAACTTTTATGAGAAACCTTTTGAATAAATGATCTCTGTACAGTATACAACTTTTATGAGAAACCTTTCTCACAATTCATACGCTGCCAATTCATCATCTCCCCTCCTTTTCAACGATGAAATTTTCCTTAACATGATTTGTTTTATACCAAAAACTAACCAGAGCTCAAATGTGTGTTGCTAGTTGATAACCTGGTCTCCAAATGTTGGTCAAGTCCAGGGACGGAGGGAGGGGGGGCCGGCGGGGGCAGTTGTCGCCCCCGAGCCGCCGGCGACCTTAGCAATTCCAGTATTTTATCCCATCCAAACCGTTTAGATTAGATATTATATATAAAATTTGATTTATATCAATAATAAATTGTGGTTGAGTTGGTAAAGGAGGGGTAGATTTCCCTTGTAACTAGGGTTCAAACCCCCCAAACTGCAATTTTTTGCTGCTTTTGTTCCAAACCCATGAATTTTTGTCCCCTCCAAGTCCCAAGCTGGCTCCGTCACTGGTCAAGTCACCATGTTATTCCAATTCCGTCCGTCACTCGACCTGAAAACCACCAAAGAAAAGATCGGGGTTGCCCCTTTGGGGACTCTCCGATGCCTAAGTCAGAAAGGGTTTCAAGAGAAAATATATGCAGAGTGACAGCTTAGAATCAGAAATCACATACATTTTGACTTAGGAAGTGGTGTATTTATAGGCATTGATGGATGCCCTAGGTTATTATGTAATTTCCTCATCGTTAGTGGGTAAGAGTGTAATTTCAAGCTTATTTTTTCCTGTTACGCATAAGAATCCGAATCTTTGTGGAATTCGGTTTGCTTTTGCTTCTTGTAGAGGTGGTTCCTCTTTAGAACTCTTTATTTAACATCTTGTTGAGAGTATTTAATATAAATTTATATATTCCTTTAAAACAGAGTAAAATATTAATAACTTTAAGTTATAATATAAATAGAAACCGAAACAAAGTTATAACTAAAATACTGAATATACCGAAATAACCTTTTCACTGTAAATTGAGAGGGTTCTGTCGAGGCCTAAATCGGTTTTCTTAAGATAAATTTTTCTCGTATGGCAAATTGCCTCCCAGGATACAACAACACATGAAGTCGAATTCAACCGAGTGTAGAATATCACCTTATGAAAAAACTGAACTAAAACCAAACACTTAGAAGAAAATAAATGGAGGAAGAGAAATTTTGTGCGTGTATTTTTGAGTTGAAACCACATGTATTTATAATGTAAAAATACACTATTGAAATTGTGGCTAAAATTAATAAAAAATGCCACAAAATAAAAAACATGTTAAAACTATACAGAAATTAAAATTGAGTTCTGACTATTGACACATTTTAAAACTATTACCACATTTTTAATTACACAACACAATTTTTTTTTCTTTTAAAATAAATATAACAATCCCCGCCTAAAAGGAAAAAAAAGGTGATAATACTACCATTGATATTTGCATAGGATAGGTGGACTACAATCCTTGAACCTTCCCTTGTGAAAGTATATTTACTTTACTAGCTGACTAGTAGACGAGATGTCCTTGAACTATTCTGCTTTTGTGTAAATGATGATATACCTCACACAAATACCAATCTAACTCGATTTTTTGGTTCTCATGATTATGTTCATTATGGTCGTGAACATCTCCTGATTCTACAAGAGTTTAAGATAGGTGATCCCTATTGCTCAAACTTGATGCGCAAAGAATCATTAAAAGCATTATCTCAGCTTATTCTTATCCTTTTTGTCACTATTTAAATACATCATAGAAATGGATCCAGGGTTACCCCCACAGTGACCTTACAAGGACTATGCAATTAGGTTGTCCTATTGAACCAAGATCTTGGAATCTCCAGTCAACATAGTTAGGTTTTCCTTCACATAGAACCTTAACTGTTCATAGGCTTTAGTCCCATTCCTCTAGATGTTTTTTTAACTTGATCTCTATTTAACCCTTTGGTTAGCGGATCCGCAATGTTATCTTTTGATCCTACAAATTAATTGAAATAACTCCAATTGAGATCAATTGTCTAACGGTATTTTGTCGACGTCGCATATGTCTCGACATAACATTTTGTGCTCTTTTAATCGTTGCTTTATTATCGCAATGAATACAAATAGCAGGCACAAGCTTAGACCATTCTGGAATTTCCTCCAAGAAATTCCGTAGCCATTCAGCTTCTTCACTAGTTTTATCTAAGGCTACAAACTCAGCTTCCATAGTTGAACGAGTTATTATGGTTTGCCTTGAGGATTTCCAAGACACCGCTCCTCCTCCTAGAGTGAACACATACCCACTTGTACCTTTAGAATTCTTAATGTCAGTTACCCAGCTTGCATCAGAATACGCTTCTAGTACAGCAGGTTCTCTTGTATAGTGCAGTCCATAATTACGAGTATATCGTAGATACCTTAATATTCTCACGATAGCATTCCAATGACTTTTGCCAGGATTACTCGTAAATCTGCTTAAATTACTTACAGTGCAAGCAATATCAGGCCTTTTACAACTTGTAAGGTACATTAGACTGCCTATAACCCTTGCATATTCAACTTGTTCTATGCATTCATCTTTGTTTTTACATAAATGTTGACTGATGTCTAATGACGTTTTGGCTATACCGGAATCATTCTTGTTAAACTTGCTAAGTATTTTATCCACGTAATGTGATTGAGTTAATATGAGACCTTCAGGTGAACATTTAACTTGGATGCCTAAAATTACATCCGCTAGTCCCATATCTTTCATATCAAATCTTGACTTCAACATATTCTTGGTACCTTTTACTATTTTCTCATTGCTTCCAACAATGAGTATGTCATCAACATACAAACATATGAGAACATATCCTTCTTTTATAAAGTTTTGACATAAACACATTTATCACATTCATTTATACAGTATCCATTAGCCATCATGACATCATCTAACTTCTTATGCCATTGTTTTGGTGCTTGCTTTAATCCATATAAAGATTTCACCAATTTACAAACTTTCTTTTCTTGAACTAGAGCTACACAACCTTCAGGTTGTTCCATATAAATTTCTTCTTCAAGATCTCCATTTAAGAAAGCTGTTTTCACATCCATTTGATATACTTCAAGATTTAACAAAGC